>JAPYZJ010000723.1:0-37658 GCA_030522765.1 Ophioninae sp. B BG-2022a
AAGCATTTTGAAGAGAAAATCATAACGAAGAGATTGAGCACAGAGTGGAGTGCCAAATCCTAAAGGAAAAAAAGTTATCAATGATTTAGTGAAAAAACTTTTTTTGCCCTAAAATCCAAAAAAATATTGGATTTTTAATATTTTTTTTAATGATCCATTTTGATGTAATTCGATCCCCTGAGCACGAATCTACCCTTCATTTCCCCCAAAACCCAAAATTTTCATGAAAAAATCGTGAAAATCCTGTTTTTAGAAGTTTTCTACAATTTTTTCAAAGTGGAAATACGAAATCGGTATTTCTTTGTTGGTACTTTTTTACTTATTGATTTTATTACGTTTTTTAAATTATTTTTATAATCATTTTTTCAATTAGGTATTTTTATTTTTTTTCCATTCATCAGAATTAAGATTGCAGATATTTTATGGATGACTGAAAAACATTTATTACCTATTATTATTTAAAATTTATCTCATTTGTTTATTACATGTATTGTTATGTCATTTATTTATAGCTTTAGATTTTTTGGTCGAAAGTTTATTATTTTCTATGTTTTACGCTTCAGCTTTATTATTGTAGTTTTCCAATTGTTACTGGGTGTTAACAATAGTTGATTTTGTTAATAAAAGTTAATAAATGTTTCAACAATAACTGAGGTCAGACTGTGTTTTCGGTTTCTTCGATTCCTCAAATTTTCAATAATTTTTCCAATTTTTCAATATCCATCCACTATTACCTTAAGGTCCCATTCTATTATTGAAAAATTCGATATATTCGTAAAGCTAATATGGTAAACTGACCTCGCTACAATGGCTGTTTTGCCGACTCGGGCGGTCCCGAGTACGATCAGTCTGTAACAATTTTTGGGTGGTGGTTTGCACGAATCCTCCTGCGAGGAAGTCGAAGCCGGACTCGGACTGACCGGGACCGGTAGGATGCCATCCTCGGGGCTGGTGCGCCCCTCGAGATCCTGGGCGCCCCTGCGACCGCGAGTTTGTCGTGGCTCCGCACCCTCCTCGATCGTACTTCCACCACTGCCACAGAGTCGCTGCACGCAACCGAACAATCGTCCACACGCCTCCAGCTGAAATTAAAACGTCATTTTTTTACTGTTTTTTCGATCGCATTTAATTTTATTGAAAAATAATTCAATTTTTTATATTATTAAATCAATGAAACATCATTTAAAAATCATTAAATATTAAATGATTTTCAAATAAAGTTATTTTTTAGTCATTCAATTTGAAAACGATTCATTAAAAAATCATTTTATTTTAAAACAATTCCTATTAATAAACATTTTATTCAAAACTAATTCGATTTAATAATAATTCAATTTAAAGATCGTTAAATTTAAACATCATTTAATTTAGAACTCATTACCATAAAAATAAGCTAATTTGTATTTTATTTTTAAACGTTTACCTTTTTTTCGTCCATTCGAACAGAATGAAATGGATAAAAAAAAGTCGTGATTGCTGGAGGGAGAGAACTTCCCTTACGACCGTCGTTTCTAAAGTATTTTTTATTACTTCAATATTTGTAATATTCTAAAAAAATAAAAATATTTTTTATTCTATTTTTTTTCATCTAATTTTTACTCAATTTGGCGTTCGTTAATTTTTTTTTGTTGTATAAAAAAATTCAGTTTGCTTCTTCCATCCCTATTCCCTGGATTCTTGCTTTTATCTCGTCCTCCGTACTTGCACATCATTTCTGGTTTTTCTTGTTTTCATTAAACGGGACGGGTTAGGTACCCTCTGATATTACAAGCCCCGGGGGGCTCGCGAAACGTTCTTTAGAAGACAAAGTAAATGCCCCAGGGTCGAGGCTTGATACCCATTTAGTGATACACATTTAAGAAAAGGTTCATACGAATTCAAAACGGCACATCTTTTATTCTCGCATCTTTGAGACCTCGTTTTCACTCAATTCTTCGCCAACTTGACTATCGTGACTCCTGGGACCCAGCAAAACCAGATGGTTTGAAAGGAGAAGACAAAAAAAAATATGAACAATTTTTTTCGTCGTTTCCTTTCAAACCAAAGTTTTCCCTGGTTGACGATATATTACACGAACAATGTATCGTTTTTTTTTGTTTTTTTTTTTTTAATCAAATTTATTCTTTTGTTATAAAATATACATATATAACAAAGAAACATAAAAATTATGCATATATATGAATCGATAAAAATAATATATGCATTGTAGATGTTTAATAAAAAATAATTCGTTGAAATGTATTATTAATAATATACTTTTAATTATAACTAATAAGATATATTATTAATAATATATTTTCATAATACTAAAAATTAATAATTATGTATCTCTATAATAATAAATAACAAAAATGCTGCCATATTATTTTTCCTCTATTAATTATTTCCAGGTCGTTTATTGGTTCGAGCCTTTGGACGTCCCATCGGACCAGACCTCTCGCGCTGCCCTCATTTTCTTACTTATTTTTCGTATGCCGAGCTCGCTTGAATAAACACCTGTAGCTTGATTAACAAGTTGTGGCAAAAAATCAAGCAAATCCGAAAATAAATGAAAAAAACACTGAATGGGGGAAAAACATTGTTTTTTAGGGTCAAGGATTTAGAAAATGGGGTCTTCTTCTTTATTTATTTTATTATTTACTATTCTTTTCTTCAATTATTATTTTTTATTATTTCATTTTTTTTTGCCAATTAACTGCAGCATGAATCGTTGAGTCGTTTATTAAATAACGAACTTCCCACGATAAATCGAATAAATCGAACTAAATAGGTACGATACTTTTTTATTTATTAAATATATAGAACATAAAGAAGAATCTTCGGTAAAGGAAAGAGCAGTAAAAAAACAACGTTTTTTTTATCGATGTTTCATTTCGTTACGCCATCGAATATTATACCTACGCGGCCAGCTCGTTCAATTATTGCACGGTTTAATTAACGATCTTAATCACGTTGCGTCATAATCCGAAGTATTTAATTTAGCACTTCAATGAGATAGAAGATTACATGTCATCGCAACGTTCAGCGATGGCACCTTTTGATATGGAAAATTAGGCCACGTGTGACAGATCATGTTTCCTCGGGGATTCACATCGCCCCAATAACGATGAATGCATATACGTCGAGGGAATAAAAAAGAAATAAAAAACAACAACAATGACAACAGCCACAACTAACGTTAAGAAAAACGGACTTTAGCCTCGTAACGGTTACGATGAATGATAATGTCTGATTAATGAAGCTGAAATCTGAACCGATTTTTATGAAATTTTAATATACAGCAGGTGTACAGCATATTCTGTACATCTATAGCAACCGACAGAATTAGAATTATTAAAAAATGTTAATCTTTATTATTTTTTTTGTCAAAAAGCAGTGAAAAAATATGCAATTTCTTTTCTTGGTTTTTTCCACCAGTATCTGGTTACTTTTACATGTATATTAAAAATTCTAGTTCAATCGGTTCCCAGTGATATATCGGAGCTAAAAATTGAATATTTAAAAATCTCCCATTTTTTAAATGTCAACAGCAGCGTAGACCCACCTACTGATCGAAGCGTTATATTCGAATATTATTTTCGTGCATTAAAAGTGCATAAAATATGTAATAAAAATTTGTTTAATGAATTTGCAGAGTGTAGTTATTGAGTCTAATAAACCCTACATTGGTATCTTTATTCGTAATCTTATTAAAAAAAACATAAAAATAGCTTTTTTTCGAGCGTCCTGAGTAGGGAACCAGCCTTGAATTTGTATATTTATTACTATTGAATTGCTTATTGAAAAATTCTGAAATAATTAAGGTATTCTGCCAAAAACTAAACTTCTTAAAAATGTTCACGAATTTTGGTGAATTTTAAAAATCCATCGAGTGGTATATTAATTAATCATAGTGAATATTTTGATAATCCTTTTGCGATCGTTTATCAGATTCGCTCGATATATCATATCACAGCAATTCGCCTCGACTTCGAAAAACTTTTTTTTATCACTTTATTCTACCTTTTTTCTTCTAACCGTTCAGGTTCGGCACTTTGGCCTGGTGAACGACGAGGGGCCATCTCTTTCTTTCTTCCTCTCGTTTTTCTCTTACATTATTCTTTTTTTTTCGGCCCCTCGTCTTTCGTCCTATCAATTGGACTTCTACCCTGTTTCCTCTCGGCGTTTCATCAATCCTCTTTCTTCGACATCATGTGGAAAAAGTACGATCTCTTTCGGAGCCCGTAGCATGACATTTAGCTCGTCGCAGTCGTCTCAACCCAGCTGACAGGCTTTTCTCCTCAAATATATCGAACCCAATAAAAAATCCCCCCCCCCCTTTCTATCTCTCTTCCAGTTATCTTTTGGCTCTTTGCACGAAAACCGTTTCCGTGACAAATAACTGTTGATGGAACTGATGGGACGTAGACTCTCGCCACTGGGCATGCGAACCTCCGCATCGCTAACGAACCATTTCAACTAACCTCAAAACTGTTTTCGTTCTTTTGCGCAATTTTTACGCTCTAGGGATTAGAAAAATCAAGCCAGTGATCTGTCATGGAAAAATAAAGCTTTTCACGTCTCTGAAGAACGTTAAAAATTGATTATTCGACGCATACAGAATTCAAAATCTCTTTTTGAACGGAAAAAGAAAAATCGTAAAAAAGCTACTAAACGGTAGGATATTTTGTCAGAAAAAAACTTTTACACTGAATCCTCACTCAAACACACGTCAATATCAGCAAATTTATTTTCGATTATTATTTAAACTGGATAATGTTTATTTATAATTACATCCAGTTTTTCGAAAAGTTAAACAAAATTGTGCTTCAATGAACCAGCGAAAAAAAGGTTATTGTCGAACCCAAAGAATTATGCAAAATCATTTCGAAAGTGGCGTAGACGTTCGAGTAATTATCGTTCTAGAGTGATGAAGAGTGCACTCTTTTTTTTTAGTATCACCCTTCTTTAATTAAGGATTCAAATTCAACTTTGAACTTTCGATCTCGCTTTATGAAGCTCCCCCTTCTCACCCCCATCGTCAGAGTATACTTTGAGGGGGCGTTTCCGTTTGCCAAGCAGTAGCCAATTTTTTTGAGTTTTCTTTTTATCCCAGGATGAATGAAAAGCTTTGTACATTTCTTTTTGTTTTTGGTTTTTTTTCTTCAACTTTTTTTCTTTTCATCCCAAGATGAACAAAAAACATTGTACATTTCTTTTAGTTTTTGGTTTATTTTTCTTCAACTTTTTGAGTTTTCTTTTTAACCCAGGATGAACGAAAAACATTTTTGAACTTTTTTTTCCATCTTTTTCGAGTTTTCTTTTCATCCCAAGGTAAACAAAAAGCGTTGCACATTCCCTTTTGTTTTTTTTTCTTTTTGTTAACAATGACTACGTTCAAAGCTGCATAGCCAGGTATTTCTCGTAGGTATTTGTTATATGCAAAATAATAACGTTTCAGCAAATTCCTACGACCCGAACTATTTATCGACGTACACACGTGCGCACGTGAGGATGCGGAGGACTCTTATCTTCATGGACTCACGGGAGGCTTTGTTGAAAATGGGAGAGTACAGAAACTACGAGCATTTTGGTGGCGTGGACAAAGAGTGGGCAAAACGGACCTTATCTGTCGCATCGTTCTGCCCATTCGAGACTTTTACCGCTATACGTGTACGTACTGTGTACTGAATAACGAAACGGAAATAAAGCTCCCTTTTCCTCCTCCATCCCCCACGCCACCTCGTTCTCGTTTTCGAAATGGTATTTCTGTTTATTTTGCAGTTTCCACGGAAGAGCGATTCTCTTAAATTTTTTTTGGGATTGTTTCAGCAATCAAATTTGGGTTATTGGGTCCCCGTATTATTTTTCCTTCACAATTGTCCCTCGAAACATTTGTTTTGCCACTCGACGAAAAAAGGCAAACTTAGGAAATATCTAGAAATTTTTATCATCGAAAGACAGATTTTAGAGTATCTAAACTCTGGAAATAGGAGTTTTGACAATTCAAATAAAAAAGAAAAATTTTGAATCGAAATTTGCTAACGTACTAAACACTCGGTGAAAAAAATTCGTCGATGATAACAAAGTTTTCACAGTTTTGTGAAATACTTTAAAAATGACGTGCTTAAAAAAAATTAATTTCTAGAAGGTTTTTAGAAGGAAATCGTCAAAAATGAAAAACTGTTTGAATTTTTACTGAGAGAGTATATTCAATAAATTGAATTTGAGGAGCTGCTGGAAATATATTGGACATGGGCGAATTTAAAAGAAATTGGAACAACGATAATACTTTCAGGATAATAATGCGTGAATTATTTTCGAATTTTTTACTATACAATTTTGAAAATAAATTTTATCCCGGTCGATTCAGTGATACATAAAAAAATGAGAAATGCATTTGTAATAAAAATCAAATTGAATTACGACAGTAGGAGAAATGAAAAATTCAAGAGGGCCTTCGAGCTTATCAGTATTTGGCTTGTAAATTCAAACGATCGAGTATGAAAAGAAAAAAAAAAAATTCGACCGTTACTCCAAAGTTTATATGAATTTCAGTTTGGATTTACACAAACGTGTCGTTATCAGTCAGGTTATGAAACCCGGCTGAAAAAGTGATATAACATAAACATTGATAAGCAGTCTGCTTTTGGCACGTTGAATTTACGATCGAACGTTTTGCTTTGACGATCGAAAAAAATGTTCGCTATTCGATATTCCGAAATCAAATTTAAGCTGGCTTGGATTTACTCTCGCCAAGACCAAATCGAGAACCAAGGCTTTTCGAATTGTCGCCAATTCGTGAATAACGTGCGATGGGAACGTAGAGAAAATAGCGTCGAGGTTTATATGGAAGCCGAGGGATTTATATCGTCACGCAGCGACGAATTTTCACCTACGAGGACAAACCCGATATATACCCCACGGGGATTCAAGACCTGTTTGTTTCTCCATACCACGCTCACGATGTGAAGCCCCGAGATTTTTACCCTCGATTCACGAAGATCGAATATTCCCCAACTTGTCCAGAATTTTACATAACGTTTGCATTGGCTCGCTTGATTTATTCAAAAGTTGGAAAAACCTTTCGCGTCGAGTCGTTAATCGCTTGAATCTCAACTTCACCATATTTGCACGAGCGTTCAACGTTAAAATTCTACAAAGCTCACTTCCTTCCTTGTGCACTTGAAACTCGTTGAGCACGGCCGATACTCGGAGCGGTGACCGCATAATCGTGAAAGCAAGTTTCTTGTTTCAAGTAAATATATAATAAGTATAAAATCTACTTAATTTCATTTTTAACCTTTAATTTTTATTAAATTTAAATCTACTTTATTCAATCAATTATTTTCGTATAATAATTAATATGTGGAAAAATATTATTGTTTGCATTCGGTCGTGTCCTATTTTAATATTTCACGTTTAATCCATTACTGAATGTGTATTTTGAGAATTGCGAACATTTTTAAAAATTTAAGGTTTCGCAGTTTCTACCAGATCTACGAAACCTCAAATTATCAAAAAAAATTTGGTGCAGCAATTATTACTACACTTTAAACCAACAAAAGGTCAGATTTTAAGTGCAATAAGTGTTACTATACTTTAAACCAACAAAAACCAGGAAAACAAAAAAAATCACGAAAATAAAAAAAATCACGAAAAAAAATGTGGTGGCTCTCGGTACAAAGGATTTCCGTACGACGCCGCGAGCGTTGAAGATCGTCGGAAAATACGTTCGCCAGATCCAAGTTGAAAATATCGTTAAGGGCGTTAACGAAGTTTGGCGCTTTGGTGTCAGCAAAACTCGGTCGTTCTTCGTGCAAGAAATAGGGAAGCATCGCGTCCGAGAAAATGTTGGTTCGAGCTAAATGTACGTGTAGATGAAAGTTCCTTCGTTCACCCGGCTAACTCTATTAGAGATTGGCCGAGGAATGAGCCGTTTTACATGAGTATGGGATGACTCGGCGATACACCTCTTTATTGACTGCTACACGCGAGGTAGTAAAGGTCCCATTGATACACCCAGCTAAATTGAATAGCTTCCAAACTTATTCCGATATCTGATACTTCCCCCTTAAGACGATGAAAATGAGGGATGAAAGGTGTATCTCGTGGTCTAGCACTTTGTCTTCCAAGCCGTGTATTCACTATTGAACGACACGGAATACGCGAAACGACCGTCATCGTTACGTCACTGACACCACCAACCACTCTATTTATAACGATTGACAACAATAATAATTTAATTAACTTTAAAACGACGAATTTGCGATATCCCATACATTATCGAACCAGGACCTTCCGGTTGATTCCAGGACGACCCTATGACGATTTCACGGAACCCAAACAAACGCAAACAAACCAAAACAAATGAGGGTGAAAATATCTACACTACTGCAGTAATTAATAAATAATATTTTAATAATAATTATACTATAATCATAACAATTCTACGATAATAATAATTATTATACGATAATAATAATAATGATACTATAAAAATAATAATGATACTATAAAAATAATTATAATAATATTATTGCAATAATAGTACAAAATATTATCGTACAAGCCCATATGTGATGAAACGGGGACCTTCCGGTTACTTCCAGGACAGTCCTATCATGATTTAATGAAACCCAAATAAACCCAAACAAATAGGCGTAAAAATAAGTAATTATTTTTACTGTAATTATGAATAGTCAATAAGATAACAATAATAATTCTATAATAATAATGATAATAATAATAATAATAATAACTTTATTAATATAATAGTATAAAGATTTGCTATTTACTGCTACGATACACAATAATAACAATTGAATGAACTTTAAAACCGATACACCGTATTGTTCATTGGAGTTACCAGAGAAAGAGGTTGCGCCAAAGTTTCTCACCCTCGAATGGGTAAACTTTCCAATTGTGCGTGAACATTTTATCACTGAACGACAAACTGAAAGGTCTCCCTCGTTTTCCAGAATACTCACTGTTTTAAGCTTTTCCCAGTGCGAGACGCCATTTTACGTGGGAATTGACACTTCGGACGCGATTGTCTTCTCGACCAGACGCCGTGACGTCATCGCAATTTCTAAATGTTAGGATTAAACGTTCAACGCAGGGATTTACTTACGAACTTTAAAAGTTTTTCGAAAGTAAACGTATTGAAGAATATTCTGCTAAAATGGTGCAAGCATCGCTGATTAAGCGTAAGTTAATTTTTAAAAATTATTTTTAGACAGCTTCGTACTTAAATTTAAAAAACTACGAAACTAATTGTTGTGACGTTTTTACCGTATGTTTCGTACACTTATAGTAAACGACTGGACCAGAATTATTTAAAAAATTGTAATTTTACTGATTTTTTGGGAAAAAGCAGTGAAAAAAAACATGCAATCTGTTTTCTTCCCTTTTTCGCCGCATTTTTGTTACTTTTGCATGTACATAAAAAATTCTAGTTGTGCCGATTGCCAGTGATACATCGAGATAAAAATGTAAAATTGTTCTGTTTTACATGGTCCATGGTTTGAAATTTTACCAGCAATATTTTTGAAATTTCAACAGCAATATTTTTGACATTTCAACAGCAATATTTTTGAAATTTCAACAGCAATATTTTTGAAATTTACAACGAATAAACTTTTTCGTCCTAATTTTTATATACCCTGGTCCATTTGGTGTTTCTTTCCCAATTAATTTTCTCACAGCTCTAATTAATTTGACCCTGGAACCATTAGGTGTGCACATTTATTCGAAATTGAGGGCTGAGAGGCAAAGGGATTAAGGGACCACCTGATAGACGCATAAATATCGCATTGTCGAGGGAGAACAAGAGAGCTTTTGAGAAAGAGAGGAAAAGTGGGTAAGCCACAGTATCGACCAATACAGCGAGAGGTATACTCGGATTACATCACGAATCCGCTTCAATGTGATTAAACGCGAGGTGAATTGGTGAGAGCCTCTTGTATACTGACGATAAAAAAATCGCAAAAAAAAAGAATTCCTGGATGATTGGCGATGTGGAGAAGGGAAAGTGATTCCCTTAATCATTTGCTGTGACATCATTGATTTTCGTTGACATCCAAATTACCACAGTAAAGAATCAAAATATTAATTTTTTTATAATTATTTAAAACTCACTTAAAGTTTTTATTTTTTGCTCAATTAAATAATTATTAAAACGGATTTAAAAAATATCGTTTTTTAATCCGTTCCCCTTAACGTTGCATCGTTGACGGGAAGCAAAAATAATGAATCTCTAATGGTACATAAATTTTGCTTCTACTAATGAACATACATCTCTCAGCCTAAGTACCAATAATAATAATAATTATTATTATAGTAATAATAACAATGCATTTCAAGAGGCGAAGTGCAGAGCTGGGAAAACTATTAGTGCGAAACTGTTCATGAGTATACGGAATTCGAAATACACGAATGATAAGGAATGATAAGTAATGATAATGATGTACATATGGAATTAATTTTTTACCTGAGACACGACCGAACTACCTGTTCTTTCATTTGCTATCAGCGTCCATGTATGCACATGAATAAATAAGTACACGTATCCTACACGTAATAAGCAATTACGAGAAAGTCATAAAAATCGGTACGTCCCCAAAATTGATAATCCGTTAAATCATTACTGGACTGTTTTGAAGATAACAGGAAGTTCTGAAATCTATAATATGTGGGCGTATGCAAAATAGTATTTTTGTACAATTATTGTAATTATATAATAATTATTCTTGCAATAGTATAATTACTGTTGCAATATTATTAATGATTCATTATTGCAAAAGATTTTTTATTCACACGTGCACTTGTTTGGGTTTGTTTAGGCTTATATACAATAGTATTTTTAAACTATAATTATAATTATAATCATAATTACAATCACAATTATTATTATTATTATTATTATTATTATTATTATTATTATTATTATTGTAGTATGATTATTATTATAATATTATTGTTTGTTAATTCCTGCAATTTCGTAATTATTTTTACGTGCATTTACCCAGAAAACGTGCGTTAGAAAACACGAAAAAAAAAATCAAAAAATTCACCGCGTAGTTTTCGATCGATCTTCAACAAAACGAACATTCTTTTTTTTTCCTTGCCACAGGCCAAGTAAAGTTTTTCCGTCGTAAATCTTGTCTGGGCGATGTCGAAAAAAAGAAAAGCCTTAATTGATTTTCGTCATCGAGTTTCGCGATGCTCGTTCCGCTGGCCTTTTGATATTACGGTTGAACAGTGAGAGTAGAGGACGGTGAGAAAGCGAGTTAGTCGCGCAAGAGTGATTTTTATCGAATTTTCACGTGTCGACGTAACCGAAGAGAAAATCGTTGTTCATACAGGGAACGAAAATGGGAAGTGGGAAAATTGCAAAGCGAAGGCTTCGTTCTGTGTACCCGTGTGAATGTGCGTTTTCAAGTGTATACGTATAAATACGTTTATTGGGAGGCAACCTCGTGTTGGATGATCAAACCGATGGAGAAGCTCGTTTCTGTTCAACGAGCTAACGATGGAATTGACGTGAATGCGCGAAACGAACGGTTCGCGCTCCTTCGCAGCCTCGTATCCTAGTAACCTTCGCTAATTTGACGATTAAGGTTAATTTGAGGTTTCAATTCAATTTCCCCCGAGTGAATTCGTCGCTGCGAGATTCGAAATACCTTCTGGGTTTGGCCAAGTGTGTTTCTTCATATTTATTCATTTTTTTATTATCGGTTTTTCATCGTGAAACGATAAAGATCCCATCGTAATTTCCATTAAGTTTGATAACCGTTGAGGGGAGACGTCCCAGTTGGAATTTTATTTGCTAGACGTTTTTTTTTCCCTCGATTAAAACCTTGCAGTTTTAAGAATATTGTGTGCGAATTTAATCTCGATACTCGGAAAAATGTAACAATTATAACCGATTTACTTGACTGAGTCGACGAGTCATTTTTTTCTTCAAAATTTTCTTCAAAATTCAATTCTTATTATCTGCGAACATAATTTTTGAAATCGGTCTCCAAAATATTCAGAAAACGCCGAGACTTTCAAATTTTGAAGGGAAATTCATTTAATCGTGTTTTATTTTATTTGCACAATTTTAAATTAATTAATGTATAATTGTTTTTTAAAGAATTATATGATACGATGAATTTTCGAGAATTTTTGCAGTTTTTCAATATCTGTTCAGTCGAGCCCTCAAAATAACCTCAAAGAGCTACCGAGTCCTCAAATTTCCTTCGAAGAGCCCTCAAGTCCTCAAAATGCCACAAGAATCGCCATTTCAAAATTCCCAACGAAATGAATTGTTCGAAATCGCTGTTTTGGAATTTTCTCTGCTTTAGGATAAAAGTGTAATCATTGTTAAATTCGAGGTAACGGATATCGCGGTCGTTTCCATAAATTACAGTAATCGAACTCGAAAGTAAGGAGCCAGATGCCTCGGAGAGGTAAAGGCTTTAAGGGATTTGCCATTGCAAAGAGATAGGGGACCTGAGGCGAGGGAGAAATATCGTACGATACCGAAGGGCGAGTCACGGTTCAAAAGGGTATTTCGCAGGAGACAGCAAATTCCCAATATCCAGAGCGCGATTACCAAGATTATAACTACGCGCGTTTCCCTCGAACGCTTATTCAGGGTTCTCTTTGGTCTGAGTTGTCACGTCGCTCGGTACTCAGCCAGTGGTCGTGGCTTCAATGGCCCTTGGCTCCGAGCAAGTGACCTCATTGGCCCTACCGGAATTAGGATTTCCCAAGTCCTCTTTCAATACCGGATAAATTCCCAAAGTGCTGAAAAGCCAGACGTTTCCCGGATCGCAAAGTATCGCTAAAACTGATATTGTCAAAAATGGTACTTATGGACAGATAAGTACCATTTTTAAACGGGAATAAACAACAGAGAATCTCTGAATACTATAATTACAATTCTCGAACGGCGGTAGTGAAAAATGGTACCCATGGATAAAAAAGTACCATTTCTAAATTGATGATTTCGTAAATACTATATTCAAACCGGGATGGTGAAAAATAATACCTATGAGTACCATAGATATCATTTTCGAGCAGAGACTGTCAAAAATGGTACCTATGTATCCATAAGTACCATTTTATAACAAAGATACTCAGTACCTACGAAATCAATAATGGCACCTACAATTGCACCGGTATTTACGTACCTATGGGGGCAGCATGTGTACCATTGTCGAATAGAGGTAGCCGAGAATGGTACCCACGAAGGTACCATTTTTAAACTAAAATCGTAAAAAAATGGTACTTAATGAAATATCAACCATTTTTCTATCGATTTTCATAGCCAATCAGAACTTCCAATGTCCAATGATAGGTTCATTGAGAAGTCATGTATTTCTACGCCGAGATCGTCATCGTTTGTCATGTTGGTACGTTTCACTTGACTCGTGCTTGATCCGACGTTGAACATGCCTTCGTGCACTTCCGGTTATTTCATGACAGAAGCTCCTCCCTCGTAGCCATTGTCTATTCCCTCTCATTTTCCTTCTCGTTTTTTTTTTCGCCGAACGAAAAGGGCTTGTCTGACTAGTGAACGGCCTTTACTACTTGCTGACCCGTTCCTGTCTGCCTTTGTATTTCCTACATAAATTATCATCATTATTCTTACAATGTATCTCCAACCTCTGGCGGTATTTAATCCATGAGATAAATGGCTCTCCTCTCCTCGCCCCACCTCCCCCTAGCCCTTCACCTTTCATTTTCTCGCCGTTTGCCTTTTTGTCTAATTAGCGCGTTAAGCTTTTCAAAGTTACCCTTGTAGCATTGCTGACTGGTAACTCTTTGATCGGTATGAAATTCTGGTTCGCGGTGATAACGCGCAACGAATGACACATCAATTAAAGCCATGTCGCTTTGATCAAAATACCCAAGAGGTGCGTTATAACTCATCGTGGTATTATACGCTTGGGTTGTGAAAATAACTCATCATATTTTTCAAGTATTTTCTTCACGTGTCATCTCGATCACTCGGAGTGATAATCATGCATAGGATTGGACAATAAACAGACAGAAAAATTGTTCCTTTTGATAATGAATATTGTAATTTGATAATATCAATTTATAATCCAATGGTGGATTAATATATGTACGTAATTATTTATAATAATAATAATAAAGTGTAAAAATATAAGTGTTTTTTATATTATTTATATTATATGAATTTTATTAATAATATATATTATAAGAATAATATAATGCGATATAACAATTGTAATAACGATAAAAAAGTATTTGAAAAAAATTTATTTTTTTAAATATAATTGATATGATATCATTATATTGTTATTATTGTTGTTATTATTAATATATTATTTATTGAATTATATTGTATAATATATCGAATATAAATTATATTAATTTCATAGTATAATATAAGTTATATTAATAGTTTATTAGTAATAATACCAATGTTAATGATAATGATAATAAGTTTAAAAACATATGTTTAATGTAATGTAGGTACGGATTTCCAGTTTCCACGTGTACACTGCATCTACGGGATATTGTAATTTAATACGGATGTGGGGTTAACGAAAGTGAGGAAAGGGTATCCAATTGTAAAGGATAACACGTGAAACCCTGGCAGCCCTATACGTTGGAACTATGGAGATAAATAAGATAATTATTCGATGATACATGATGTAAATATAATCCTAGTATAGTAGTATAGCAAGTAGATATTTGTGTTTGTTAACTTAGTATAGTTTTTACATTAATTAACATTAATTTAAAAAATTGAGAAAAATTACATGAACTAATTTCGTTTTTTTTGAGTATGGTAAAAATGTTATTTTAACGGAGTGAATATTTTGATGTAATCACTGTGGTGATTTCAGAATTTAATTAATGTTTATAATCTTTCGTAAAATTTTTCGAATTTTGCGAAAAAAAATTAAAGAGTTAAAGTAACCAGATAGCTAACATCAAAGCATACAACAGGATCAAAAGATCATAATTCCATATTTATGCGCGGACATAAATAGTTTCGCGTATTCTATCGATAAATATTTATTCAAACGTGCAAATTATACATCGACGTAGATCGTTGTTTACTTTGTTATTTAAGGCTCCCGAACGCACAAAAGTATTAATCTTGTATCAAAGATGTGTTAACCTGTGTAGAAGCTGATCGTGTATGTATTCAGGAACTAAATTTGTCGACTCAAATATTGGAGGGCTGAATATAACATCAGTTTCACGGCGAAGGTATTTGAGGTATAAAGTTGGGCAGTTATTTCTTCAAGGGCAACGCCGTAATGCTGCTAAATATTTATGAAGCTTCCGAAACGTACCGATGGAATAATATTTTCCAATGAGAGCCTTAGGAATTGCCTGGGAAGGAATAATAATTTTTTTTAATGGTTTTTTTATGGATATTAGAAAATGTCAACAATTCTTGAATATTTGAAATCCAATTGTTTTTGTTGATATGACAGTTCACGAGCCATGTTTTTATTTTTTATGAATTTAATTTTTTATATTTTATGATAACAATAATTTATTTGTTTGGATAATTATGAAAAATAATAATAATTTGAAGAATTAAATTTTGAAAGAAGGTTTTTCACTTTTAGCCATGACCCCTGGATATCCATCAGCAATTTGTTACTCAACATCGTTGGTCCTAATCAATTTTGTATTATTTATGGGGATTAAATTCCGCATGAAAAATAGATGGAAAATAAGCTTTGTTCGTTCAACCCGAAGGTCCGTTCTTTCCAGGGAATTCCGTTTCAGCTGAAGCTTCATATGTAATTTAAACCCATGCTGGAGGAGGAGAATTGCACGCGATATTGCCATTTACTCGTTGCCATTAAATCGTGTTTCCCATGCTCTTATTCCGTGTACATTTTTCGCGAGCGCGACGACCCTCGACCGCAACGAACAAATCGAAAACCGTAAAATGATTAAACCATTTTTCAGTAGTTTCATTTTTTTAGGCGAAGCCATTTTTCAGGAGTCCATTTTTTCAGATAATGGCATTTTTCAGAAATTTCATTTTTTTTAGATGGAGGGATTTTTCAGAAGCTTTGTGTTTTTTATGTGCAACCATTTTTCCAAAATTCTATTTTTTTAGATGAAGCCATTTTTCAGGAGTCCATTTTTATCAGATAACGGTATTTTTCAAAAGTTTCATTTTTTCAGATAAAGGCATTTTTCAGAAGCTTTATATTTTTTAGGTGAAGCCATTTTTCAAAAATTCTATTTTTTTAGATGAAGCCATTTTTTAGAAGTTCCATTTTGTTAGATGAAGTAATTTTCCAGAAGTTTAATTTTTTTAGACGATGCCATCTTTTCAATTTACCTTCCTTCGACGTTATACCTGGATGAGGTCTTGAAAATTGGACACATTTTGTAATAGCGTGACGAATGTTTACTGTTTCCTGCCAACAATTAATTTCCTTCGATGGCTGTGTAAACGGCGATACCAAAATAAATGGCTTGAACTTTTCGTCGTGGTTGGGGCCACAAAGGTAGCGACCAACTTGTCGGTCCCCCGTTGTGACCAGTCGCTGAGTACTTTTCCCTGTTATGCTTGCGGTTCCTAATCTAATTAACATCCCTCGAAGGTACATTCTGGAATGGAACTTCCGGGCTTGGCCTCCACCGACGAAATCCTTTTCCAGTTGTGTCACACTGCGGTCTAAAGGTTTGTCTCTTGGTTCATTTTTTTCGACCCGGCAATCAGCAGGTAGTGTGGAAAAAGCCAATCTCTAATTTGCAGCATTTTGCAATTGCAGACATTGGAAATATTGAAAAAAAATTTAGAATTTTGATTTGATTATTATTGTATTGTAAAACTATAATGATTTTGTGTTACAAAAAATAACTGCAAAAGGAATTCGAATTTACCTCGATAAATCGATCACCTATGATTGATTAATTAATTATGTAATGAGTATTTATGTATGTTTTGTAATTATACAAATATATAATAAATAAATAAAATAACTATAAACAATTATATATAATTATTTAAATAAATATAATTTTATATATATAATAACCTCTGTAAAAGATATAATTACTTATTTTATTATATACTTTCTGTTATAAAATAATAAATATCGAAAGTGTCCAATTACTTTTGCAGTTTTCTTTTGTAATAACAACATTTTGTAGCAGTTCTACAATGAAACAATTATTATGTAGAAAACCCAATATATGTTGACCATCTCTACGAGTGTAGTTTTTATCGTGTGTCTTTATCGACATTGAGATTTTTATGTTATTTTTACACTTGTCCTAAACTACTCAAGTCGTATTGTAAAAACCGAAAAAGTTAGGATTGAAAAAAGTTCAATAGTGAATTCCATCGAAACTATTTGTCTTCTGTCGCATTTTATTTTTACCTACCTATCCTTTTGTGATTTATAGTGCAATTGTGGTGTCGAGCATTACGCTGTCTTGGAACATTGCGAAATAAATAACGCGTTTTCCGTACCGGAGTCCCAAGGTGAAAGACATCGGAGGAAATGTCAAAGGATAATACGAAGACCGTGAATGTGAGAGCTTATAACGACAGGGTCGAGGGTGCTGTTGAAAGATCTTACCACGAGCTTACGATACTTCATCTACTCCCTAACATCTTCCTTCCTATCTCAGGGTTTCTTTCTTCTCTTCCCTTCCAAGCCCTGCTTTTTGATCTCATTTTACGTATGTCTTGGCAGGATCGTTTCATCGAGTTTTTTTTTTCGGCAACCAGCGAAAGCTTCACCCTTCATAAACCGGCGAGTTGAAGTTTAGCTCGTGATATAAATAATCTACTTCCATTTTAAGGGAAATTCTCTCGGTGTATAAGTACCTAGGTAGGCAGATGAGGGAACGTGTTGTTGTTTATAGATTGAGCTATATTACCCTGGAATCGTATGTACCAGGTTTGAAAAAAAAATTAAGTAGCCTTTTTATTTTTCTCGAAAAATATTTCTTTATTCATCAATTTTTTTGTCCCCCCTCAAAGTATTTCCCCTCAGATATAATATACTCGTGCCAGTGCTCTTTTCAATCCTCGAAGGACTTTTGATACTCGATTTTTGGTATGACCTTGATGTCTCCCAGCGATGCGCTCTTTATCCCCTTAATCATGGCAAATCTCCGTCCTCTCATAGCTTTTTTCACTTTTGGGAACAAAAAAAAAACATCGCAGGGGAGCAAGTCCGATGAATAAAGTGGCTGAAGCATCGCTTTGCTGTTGTTTTGTCGCTGGAACAATCACGAACTAGCAACGATGCGTGAGCAACTGCGTTGGCGTTTCCGACAGCAAAAAATCGCCAATCACACCAAAATACGTTTAACCTCAATTTTTATCGAAAACGAACTAAATATGCAAAATGGCTGATAATACGAATGTATGTTGAGGACGAGTGTACCAAGAAAAAAAATCGTAAACCGAATGTACGTAAATCGCAAAATTCAAAAACTCATCTCATTTTTTTTAAAAAAATTTCGTACCATAATTATCGGGAAATAAATTTGCAAAAGCTTTCAATCGTTGTTTAAGGTGTAGATAACGGTTTTTGAAAAAGTTCAATTTTTATTATTATCTTTAAGGTCCTTCATTTTTTCTTTATTCTTTATTCAACTTTGTGCAAAGCGAGATTCCTGGAAATTCGTAGTATGGACAATTTTTTCAAGGATCTTCCTCGTATCGATCATATCTAATGATAGCGAACGTTTATTGGGATAATAGGCTACGAATGTACTTTACTTCACGTACATGTTTATACTCGAATGTGTACGCCCGATAGGGTGACAATTATAAGATGACTCAGTGCTTTTTCTAAGGGTCTGTCAACAGACAATTCAGGAACCTGACAAAATATAATATTCCTGTTTGTTAATAATAAAGCGTATTATTGAAACGAGCGTAATTGATAACCGGAAAACGATTTTTCTGAAAAATTAAAATTTATAAATGTTAATATATTACTATATTAGCTCTTTGTTAGGTTAAACATGTACGACGTTATCTAGACATCCAAATCCACGAACCCTCAATTTTGGACAAAACTTTTGCCCGATAGTCCATTTACAGTCCGACAGTTTAATTTTCTCTTTAAATGAAAAGAGTACTTTATTAAAACTGTTTCATATTTCGAATTTGGTTATTTTCATAACGCTGAATTTGAAACGGAATTTTGATTTTTTGTCTGGAATGTTCTATCAGTTTTTTTATGCTAACATTACCTACTAATTACCCATAATTCTAATAAATAATCATTCATCGCGAAAATACATTACTTTTTTTTTAAAGACGTGACAAAGCATCGAAAATGATATTTTTTTCGGATGGCCAAATCTCCATTCGAGAGTCCAATGAAATTCGTTGCAATCCCACATTCATCCTGTATGTACGTAATATATTTTTTTTGTGAAGAGTAAATCTCAGGATGACTCAAGCAACGAGGTTGACAATGAGGAAGGGGCTCACAAAATTTCTCTAAAGACCGCTGTTACCCGAGAATTTTCGGCATCCCAATCCCCATCTAAGCCCTGCGTGACTTTCTCGGGATGCTCGTGCCTTCATTTCTCACTCCGGTGAAAAGCACCGAGGAAAAGGCCCGAATCGTAATCTGGATTTTCGAATCCAAGTACATCTCTCGCTGTCCTGTACATAATGTGGATTTTCTTTTATCTCGAGTAACAATGTACCATTAAATATGGAAACGATTTTTTTCCCCTTCGAATATTTATCCCACGAGACCGAATCTTTTTTTCAAACTTGAACGAGCTCGCGTTTAAGTAAATTATCAATTTCTCACTCGAGACTGCACAGATTATCTTTTGTAAAATTTATGTGTCCTAAAACCTGAATTTGTGTAATGGAAAATATTTCTTTTCAGTGGTTGGTATTTATTTGGCTTTGTACTCGTCGGTATTTTTTTTAACCCTCTTGTACTCATTGGTATTTATTTAATAGCCTCTCGTATTCATCGCTATATCTTTGATACCCGATAAGAATATTTCGATATTCTTTATTTTTTTGGTTTTCGTTGTTTCATTGATATTATATATTTTTTGGTATTCGTTATTCATCATTTTTCTGGTATTCGTTATTCCTTCGGTATTCTTAATTTTTTTTCGTATTTATAATTTTTTTTCGTATTCATAATTTTTTTTCGTATTCATAATTTTTTTAGTATTGATTATTCCTTTGGTTTTCGACATTCCATTGGAATTTTTATTCTTTTGTAGTATTCTGTAGTATTCTTTCCTACATTTTGTTATTCCTTATTTATTTGTCTCTCTTTCTCCTGTATTTATTATTTTAGAAATCCTGCTGAAATCGTGATATTTTCGCTTCGCAATCTTGTTGGATCATAAAACAAAGTTAGTATCCACGTTTGCATCAAATTTCGAGTTGGGTGAAATATTTGAACCGCTGAAAGGTGAAGAGCTCGAAAACGGTCGATAAATATCCCCAGGAAAGACAATGATACCGCGAATCAAAGAGGTGCACGTTTCGGTTAACTCGATTTTCGATGCAACAAGTCTCGGGCAACAGCTGTTACGGAGGTGAAACGCTTGTATTACGTGCACAGATAGAGGGCCTCGGAAAGAGAGACAGCGTAAAGGGAGGTTTGGCGAAACTGCTGTTTGGCTCGCGTCCAAGAGTTCCTCGTCGCGAAACTCGAGGGAATTTCAGTTATTCGAAAGCAATGTAGAGGGACAATACTGGTGCACGTTTACGTCGTATAACCGACTGTGCAACAAGATTCAGTGAAATCATCGTCTCCGTAGACCAAGCTCGCTGTATTAAAAAATTTATTACAATCTCGGACAATTCGTAAAAAAAAAAAATATTTGCCATTAAAGTGGCAATTCCCAACGAAGTTCGATATTACAAATCATGAAACACGTCATTTCTCAAAACGACCATCAATTCTTCTCAACTTTTTCAACTCTTTAAAAACTCGACACAATCAAGCTTTTTAGAAAGGAACTTTTATCATTTTACCAAAGTTTCATGAATATACTGAAAGTATTATTTTCGAAATTTCTTTTCATGTTAGTCAAATTTCCAAAACTACGATTACTGATCATCCAAGTGTCGACAGTTGCAATGCGTTTAAATGATCACGTCCCAATAGTCAATGAATATTATTCATCAAAGAAAAGTCAAAATTGGAGAGTATTATTTACAAAATTTCGATTTCATTACCCCAATACTCCAAATATAGAAAATTCATTTTTACGTGGTCAAAGATGGGCTGAAAGGTGAGGCAGGTATATTTGTTTTTACCGAAGGCCAATAGTCAATGAATATTATCCATCAGAGAAAAGTCAAAATTGTCGAGTATTTTATTTACAAAATTTCGATTTCATTACCCCAATACTCCAAATATAGAAAATTCATTTTTACGTGATCAAAGATGGGCTAAAAGATGAGGCAGATAAATTTGTTTTTTTCCGAAGGTCAATTTCGACTGTTTTGAAATATTTTCAAAGTGGTTCGGCATTCAGGATTGCGGAGGAGAATGTCACGAGGGGAACTGACTCTCCGGGCTTTCTATGGAGAGGAAAATGGCTGAAAATATTTTACCGGAGTCGAAGGCTGGCGAAGGTTGGCGAACCGGTTGTGTACCTTGGAATTTGGTGCTCAAAGAGCCAGCAGCCACGGTACACACGTACCAAATATCAAAGGCAGGTTATGGCATCCTCCCTCGACTCAATTTGCTCGTAGTTTATTTTGCAGCAATGCCACGACATACGCGCCACCAACGGCCAGCAAGCAGTCGCACTAACCGGACAGATCGGCCAGAACAACCGCAAGCTTTCGTATATATGCACATCACCGTATATATTCGAAACGTCAACCCGACGGTATTGCATTCGAGCTGCTGAAATAATCCAACGGAATTCCAGAGATCAGACTCCAGCTCACGGGACACCAATATAAACACGTAACCGCGTACATACGAAATATAATGAAATCCTTGATTAAATCGGACTTGGTAACGTCCGCATGAGAAATTGCTCTAACCTCCAACCCCAATGAAAAATAAACGCGTGTTCTTGGGATTTGGTTGCTTCAAACTTGGGAAATTGTCAAGGGATCTACGAGGAAGACCAAACAATTGAGAAACTCCTAATCTTTTCACGCTAACCCAAACAACCTGGAATACCTATAAAATCCTCAAATGCAATTACGTTCGTGTTCCTCTGATGGACGTCTAGAGAAAACACTTTCCACAGACGATTTAATTTTGTTGATTCCACTGGGTTGCAGTACAAAAATTATCAAGATTTTTCGACTGTTTTTCATAGATTTTTTGTTATCACTGAAACAAGTAATATAATGAAAATTCTATCTCTTCGAGCTTTTTTTTTGTAAAAGTTATGTTTTTCGTTCGATTCAAAAAATGTCTCTTTTTAAACTGAAATCTAGTATTCTATTATCGATTCAAAAAACTATATACTATAATGACTTTTTACTTTAATTTAATATCTCTAAGAGAAACACAAATAGAGAATGAGGTCATGAAGGGAATTGATGTCATTTGTGGATCGAGCATTCCAAAAAATAAAACTTGCCGAAAATATCACATTTACCAGATTTTTTTTCATACTTTTATTCTTTTTTTTTATCAATTAATAATTGGCCCAATACGGAAGTTTGAAATTCCCCATAGCTCTAGTATTGTTTTCCAATTTTCGTTTGTCGTTTTACTGATATGATGTTTTGAAAAACGTATTTTTTGAGTATTTTCCGATAGTATGTGTTTGCATAGGAAACGACGAGGAGATTATCGGATTATTTAGATCGTATACGCTGGTAAACCTCGATAACCAGCGCGTTGTGATAATCGAGGCATTCCCTCCCGGAACAACGTGTATGATTGAAAACATAATCACACGAGCTTGCCATTGCTGCCTTTTCTTTTTTAATCGATCCACTTTCCCGAAGGTTCAGTTTAATGCACCAGCACATGTTCATTCGATGAACTTCGTGATGAACCAGCAATATCCGTCTCTGCTTGAAATTTGTTATCAATCGATTTACGCTCGGAATCCTTGTTTGATCCGTGAATATTTTGGAACTGGAGCATAATGGATTATTACTAAAAAAAAACGAGGTTCCCATTTCTTTGGCAAATTAATTCGTTGCATTTTTTGTAAAATAAAATTTTAATAAATATTTTACTAGGTATCGGCTGCGCTCGTGTTGATGTCAAAATTATTGTTTAAAAAGTTTTTGACTTCTTAAGGGACGATTTTTTGAAAGTTTTTACGTGTTTCTGAATTTATTGCTAATAGCCTGAGCAAAAATTTTAATTGTACAAAAAAACGACTCTTCTCTGGGTAGTAGGATTTTAACACCTTAATAATTAATTTTCTAAGAACGCTGAAAAGTTACTTCGTTATTTTTTTAATGATTAGTCTGAATACGAATTATCAAGGATTTGACATTAAAAATGGCGAATTTATATTTATAACAAGAAATGGTCCATATTCGGTTCAATCTTCGAATTTTCAAAAAGTATTCGATTTTTCGCGAGTGAAGGTCGTAAAGAGGGATAGATGTTTCCGAACCGTCATCAGAGCTAATGACAGATGTGGGGAGTTTTAATCTATGGGATACGTTATGAACGAACGGTTTTGCCGAGATTGCGTTCCTTCGTCATGGTCCGAATGAGGGGGCGAGTCCTCTCCGGCAAATGGTAGCGGTTGGGTCCGAGTTTAATTAGGATAACTGTTGGAACGCGAGGCCTATTGCCCTCGTCCCTTGGAACCCTTATAACTATCGAGAACCTCGATTCTCAGCATGACTTTCATGTTCACACCTATTTGCTTTTGCCTTATTATTATTATTTTATTATTTGCCTTATTATTTATTTCTTTATTTTTATTTATTTACTTATCATTAATTTTATTATTTGCCTTATTATTTATTGATTTATTTTTATTTATTTACTTATGATTTATTTTTATTTATTATTATTATTATTCGCGTTATTATTATCTTTGAAAATAAACGTACTGTTCCGCTCTCATTTACCTCGGGAATTTGATTGAAGACCTGGATTTATTTTTTCACGTTTCGCATAATTTTCCAAACTTTTCTGTGCACAGTAACGATATTTCGAGGACGATTGTTTTTTAAATTTTCCATTGGGGGCAATTTGATGCTTTTTGTCTGGTATTAAGGGTTTCGGTTGATCAGGTACACAAAGTTGGTAAAGTAGAATTCTCCAGGGTTTCATCAATCGATTATCGTTGGTTACGGGACACCTGATGCTTTTTTCGTTAAGGGTAACGTGGCTCGCGCAATGGACTCGTTCGTTCCGTTAAAGCAGGTCGCCCGGTCCAAACGTGTACCTGCTTTTCGGCGTGTGCTTTTTGGGGCATGTTGCATCATTGATAAACGATAAATTCAATTTGCTTTCTCATTAAAGCTCCCACTGAAAATCTACGATCTCCGACTGTTCCGCTCAATAATCAACAGAGACAACGAAAATAATGAGTTTGCGATGTGGAGAATGATAATATTGTTAATTAAAAGATTCCTCACCTCAGGAATGTTGTCGAAGCGTTGCAGGGTGAAAGTTCGGTGTTCAGGGTTTGAGACATGCACCAACCTTACTAATAAGGACCTGACAGGTCCTTATTGTTTTTTTTTCCCTCGACCCTCTGGACTTTATCCTGCCGCGATTTTTGCTTTTTTTTTTCTCTCGCTGACTTTGCTTATCCGCCACTCGAGCACAAAACACTTTTTCGCGACGAAACGTAAGAGTTTCAAGCCCCGAGATCACTGCTCGACGAAAGCTTAATTTCGACCCGAATTGGTACTCGGAAGTTCTTCAACCTGGAAAAAAAGCTCGAGAGTGTTTTTCTTCTCTCTGCACACGTGCAATCTCGAGCAGAGTTCAAGCGGTAGAAATTTCATAGGACGTAAAAAATTGCTTCGAATATGATGATGAAAAAGAAATTCTTTATTTTTTTTCTTTTTTTTTTTCGTTTACGAATTTACGAGTGTCAACGAGGCTATTCGACACTGCACACTTTTTTGTATTCAATTTCCTCCGATCTCCGAAGTTTTCTCTGTCATTCAACTCCTCACGATTCCTTTGACGTCAAATCTTTATTTTTTTTTTGTTTCGCTTTTTTTGTTTCAATTTTTCGATACACCTCTAAAACGTAAACTGTCCTTAACGCGAAAGCTTGTCTTTTTTTGGTTCAACGTTGAAATCGGATTTTTTTTTATATCAGCTCCGATGTTATCACCACGATCGTTTTTGGATGCTGTCGAAGCAACACGTAAATCAGGGGAAAAGTTTATAAGCGACGAGCCGAAAGTGCGAACTTTCAAGAATTTTTCACGAATCGATCTTTCGTGAAAAACATCAACGTACAGTCAATACACGGTATATTGCATTTTTTTCGAAATTTCCGAAGCTTTTGCGAGCTTATTTTTGGGTTAAAGAAAAAACGTAAAGAAAAGGTTGAAAAATCACGAGGATAAAACCGCGAGAAGATTCCGGTCGAAACCGTTTGTTGAAACGGCCAATGAGCAATATCGCTCTGGCTTCTCGCCTCGGCTGATGCTCGCGGTCTGCCGATAGCTAAGATAGGAACAGAGTGCGAAGGCACTGAAGGGGCGAGTGGCGTACGTACCAGTTGAGGAAAAGCTACGATCCTACGATCCTGCGCTCTGCTGGATACTACACTATCCTCCCCTTCTCTCGTAACTCCCTCCATCCCTCTCATCCATCGAATTCCATTCCCCTCCAACAACCTCCAACTGTTACAAATTCTATAACGAATCTCGATATTGTTACCTGTCAGCGAAAACCTCGTGATAGCTAAAAGAATGTTGGTCATTTGTTAATATAACGAGGAACACCATTTTTTGGCATTCCAGTTGGTTTTTTTTAACCCCTGCGCGTGGAATACTATCAGATATCCATTCACTTTTGTTTGGGTTTGGTTGGGTTTGTTTGCTAAAAGAATGTTGGTCATTTGTTAATATAACGAGGAACACCATTTTTTGGCATTCCAGTTAGTTTTTTTTTGAAGCCTTGTGCGTGGAATACTATCGGATATCCATTCACTTTTGTTTGGGTTTGTTTGGGTTTGTTTGCTAAAAGAATGTTGGTCATTTGTTAACCCAACGAGGAACACCATTTTTTGGCATTCCAGTTAGTTTTTTTTTGAAGCCTTGTGCGTGGAATATTATCGGATATCCATTCACTTTTGTTTGGGTTTGTTTGGGTTTGTTTGCTAAAAAAATGTTGGTCATTCGTTCACCTAACGAGAAACACCATTTTTTGGCATTCAAGTTAGTTTTTTTTTTGAAGCCTTGTGCGTGGAATATTATCGGATATCCATTCACTTTTGTTTGGGTTTGTTTGGGTTTGTTTGCTGAAAGAATGTTGGTCATTTGTTAACCTAACGAGGAACACCATTTTTTGGCATTCCAGTTAGTTTTTTTTTTGAAGCCTTGTGCGTGGAATATTATCGGATATCCATTCACTTTTGTTTGGGTTTGTTTGGGTTTGTTTGCTTAAAAAAATGTTGGTCATTTGTTAACCTAACGAGGAACACCATTTTTTGGCATTCCAGTTAGTTTTTTTTTTTAAGCCTTGTACGTGGAATACTATCGGATATCCATTCACTTTTCCTAGCCAGAATGGTGAGGGTGAGAGGAGGTAGACTTTCCCTTTGCACAGGATATCAGCAGTGCAGTTTCCAGGTTTGGCAGTTTTACATTGTAAGCGTTACGACCAAATCGCCAAACACAAACGGTTCCTCGAAATGGCGAGTCTACACTGTGACAACATTGATAACATTGATACGCGATACTATGTCTGATCTGTCACTCGGACCATGTTTCCTTTGCACCCTAAATATGTAATAAACACGATTTTATTGAAATTTTGTAATAATACAAAAATACGTAACTTCAATATTTGCAAACGTGCACAATATATAACCTTAAATTTTTAAAAAGTACTAAAATATGTAACTTCAGATTTTGCAAAAATACAAAAATACGTAACCTCGATATTTGCAAACGTATAAAATACGTAATGTTAAATTTAGCAAAAAGTACTGAAATACGTAACCTCCGATTTTACAAAAATATAAAAATACGTAACTTTAAGTATTGCAAAAGTGCAAAAATAACCAATCTCAAATTTTGCAAAAATTCGAAGATACGTAACCTCAAATTTAACAAAAGTGGGAATAATCTTAAATTTGACAAATGTGCAAAAATACGTAAATCTCAATTTAGTCCTGGCTTCGAAGTGTCAAAACCTACGTAAAACGTTTGTTTCACCTTTGGTGTGAGATAAAGAAAAAAAAAAGTTGAATCCCTTAAGTTTTATTTAATTTAATATACCAATAGAGGGTTTCCGTTGGTTTTGCGTTGGAACAATTTTTCTTACCGTTTAACTAAAATCGGTAGAACGTTTGTGGATGAAACTGCGAAGTCATTTCTCGACACGCTTCGCTGTAAGGGGTGGCTTCGCCCCTTAAGGCCAGTTCTTTCAAAGAAGAAACGATCGCTAATGGGTGAAACCTGCAATTTTTTTTTTCCCGCCAGGATTATTTCGGGATCCAGTAAATGTTGTCATATTTTCAAAACCTTTTTTAAGTGGAAGCCTGCGCTTTGAATTTTTTCGAGTAAACAAATAAACTCATTATCGATAAAAAATTTGAAAAAAAATCCGAGAGAAAAGTAAACAGGCAAAACCCTGGTTGGATAAAAAGTACAAAAAAAAAAGGAAAAACCAAACTACCTGTTTAGTCATACGACATTGAAGAGTACTGAGAAAGAACGAACGAAGGCACGGTTGGCGGGTCAGTATGAATGAAAATCGATGCGAAACCTCGGGAAATTAATCAACGCAGTTAACCCGATCAATGCTACGCTTCACCGATGACCCCATTCGACCACAATTCATCAGTCAATTTATCATGATCCGAGAGCACATGAAAAATTTGTCATTTTCGAATTAACAGACCCTGCTGAATGGATACGCGGGGTTTGTCTCCAACGACAATAACCAATACTCGGAGTGGTGACTGCTTCGTCGTGGACGAGTTGATACATTAATGAGGGAGCAAAAGGCTGATACTTCTTCACTCGACAATCAATAAACACTATTGGTTCATAAAATTGGTCTTTAAAATTATAAGAATTTTTATTTTACAGTCGGTATTTAATATTATTTTTTAATTCTTAACATTCATTTTTGAGTATTTATAATTATATGATAATAGGTCAAACTATAATTTTATCATTTAAATTTATATGATAATACTTGCAATTATTTTTTAATCGAATAAAAAAATTTCAGAATATTTAAAATGACTTTGAAATATTCACAGTTATTTACGAATGATTAAAAATTATTTTAAAAGTATTAAACGTTATTGCGATTATTTCTGTGTACTTTTTTAATTAAAAAATTATGGGTTTTTAAAATTATTGGAAAGTTTCGTTCATGATATTGAACGATTGTTCAATCGATCTTTAATGGAATCTAAACGTCGTGGAGAAGTATATCGACGAGACCTTTAAGAAGTTTTCAAGAAGATTGTTTATCCGCCCGAAATATTAGCGTGAATGCGCGCCTCCATATCTCGAGATCCGGAATAATCGAACTTCGATATTTTACCTCCACGTATCCCGAGTGTCCATTGTTCGGAAATTTATTCTTCGGGTTCTCTCTTCGAGTGAAAAATTCTAGCGTGACGTCAGACTTTTTGGAAATTCGTCGTGGCAGAAGGGCAAAGAAGAGAAAAGAAAAAAAATTTATGAAAGTCCGGAGCCTGAACCGTCAAATATTTCGGGGGGTGGATAAAAAGAGGAAAACGTGAGGTCGGGCATCGTGATAAAATTCATCCGTCAATATGCCTGTATTATGTCGTATCGGAGAGCTGGCGAATAGAAAATTTAGCGTGAGTCGAGGGACTCGCCGGGTTTCAATTTTATGAGAGTCGAATTGCGAGAGATTCTATAGGCTTGACTCAAACGAGCTTTCGCATAGAAAGAGAGGAACGAGAGGGAAGAAGTTTATAAAGCGCATACGCACTGAAGTGGGTCACGTTTCAAGTCGAGCTTATCACGTGAACAGATCACCAAAAAAGAAGGAAGCAATATCAATTAAACGCCGAATAAAATTGGCATTTCCGGTACCATTTTCAAACGCGTAGAGCCTCGTATCAGCTTCGTACTTTTTCGTACCGTGGTGCCCTAATTATCCCACTTTCTCTCTTTACTTAATTAATATGTTACTCTTGCATCGAGAGAACAGAGGGAACAGAGGGAACGAGAGAACTGCCTGAAACCACCCCCAGAACGTGTCTTTTCTGTACTCCAATCCTGTTTGGTTTTTTCGTCTGTTTCAAACTTTTAAACGAACTGAACGAAAAGTTTGATAATCATAAATGGCGTAGTCCGAGGCGTGCCGAATAACATTTATTTTTGGATTGTATTTCGTTGATCGTTGAAATATTAGGATAACTATTATATCCGATAGCTATGATATACAGTGGCTATTATAAATCCCTTGTTGTTACGCATTTTTTTGGAATTTATTTTAGAAGAATTGTTGGAGTTGTAAATTTGGAAATAAAAAGACGACAAAAATTATACAGCTGCATTTATAATTATTAGCAAATATTATTTTGCTTACAATGCAATCATTGTTGTATAATTATGAATGAAATGATTAATTCAATAATTAATCATTTCATCATAATAAAATTCGTATAATAAATAAACTTCATTTAAAATTTATTTAAAATTTATTAAAAATGTAAAATTAATAAATAAAATTTGTATCAATATACGAATTTTATTATTATTATTAATCATTATTAATAATAATAAACTAGAATCTTAATATGATGTAATGAAAATGTAATATATTATTCGTTATACAAAATAATTATTCTTTTTGTATGACTCAATGTATAACAATAATTATTTAATTATTAATGAAAATAAATAGAAAATCAACAATAAAATATTAATTAAAATCATGAATATAAGATAATGAGTAATATAATAATAATTAATAGTAACGTAATATTTGTAATATAATAATACAAAAGCACATAAATGAAATTGCTTCGAAACTTGGAAGTCGAACTTTGTTTAATTTTTTTTCCTCGCTCGGAACATTAAAATTTCGCTTTACAGGCGCAAACTAAAATTGAGTGAATGAAATCAAGTATAATTTTTCCCTCGCGAGCTACGCATACATTAAGGAAGAAAAAAAAAAAAAGAAAACACTTAAAGTTTAACGTGGTTTCTCAAGAACTCTTCTCACTTTCCCTATCTCATTCTCGTTAAAAATTTGAACCTGAACGCGAAGAAAAAGTTGGGTTAGAGTTGAGGAATACGAAGTGGAAGTTTGAAGGGAAGGTGGTGATTAAGGTTCGTGGTATTATGAGAATATCACAAGGAGTAATCGAAAAGAAAAGGACCATCATCTTTGTTCCCGGTTTCCTCTCGAGCCGGTACGTACTCTCGTTCTACATCAGTTATTTCGGATCGATTTGCTCGTTCCAGATACGACAGGATCCTCGACCGGTCCCTCAAGCCATTAGGTTCTCGAGAGTCTCTCGGATAAGATCGTTCTATCGACTCGATTAATTTAATGCCATGGATCAAGATATCACTCAATTTTTTTTAACTTACAGCTGATAAAACTTTGAACCGAATTTATCAAAAAATCAAAAAATAAAGTCTGCTCGTTATCGACAAAGTGAACGATTTTTTTGCAACGTCGATAGAAAACGTCGAGCCCACAGTATTTGAGTCGATCTTGGTGTATTTTATCGTTATATTAGGTGTAGTAAAAAGAAATCCATGATTTTTCCAACGACTTTAGACATCTGTATCTCGCATTGTATAAATCCAATCGAGTTAGACTGGATGACATTAGAAGAGATTTTGTACTAAACAAACGTATTGAGACAGTTTTGTGATTGGTTGACTTCACAATATGATGGATTTCTTTTTACTACGCCTGATATTTTTAACAGACAAAATCATTTGGTAAGAACTTTGAGTAGTAAGCGACGTGAATGTACGTGCAACCATTTGGGTGTGGAGATATCGAGTGCCACAGTAAACGAGTCTCAGCTACAGTAAACGACCTCATTACGAAATACCTATCAGGTTTGCTAGGCAATTTGTACCATCGGATGAGCGCTAAAAGGTCCTCTCGGTGTATCGTTCTAGAATCGATTTTGTATCGGACCAACGAGCTGCGAAACGAGCCTCGTTAAAGCACCTGATGCTCCGATCTGCCCCTTACTCTCTTCGGTTAAGTGGATGGAAAATGAAATTAAAAAGTGATGATAAGGGAAAAGAGGGAGAGAAAAAAAAAAAGAAAAAGCTATGCTCGTTTGTTCCAACATGATGAACGAGGGTAAAATAGAGTCTGGATCTCCAATCCTGAAATTCGTAATATTTCAGAGTTCGTTATCTCTAGAATCGTTATCAATCGAATCGTTTGCCAAATCGATCATTCGAAGAGGAGTACCGTTTCGATTTTTATGCTTTTATACAAAATCGTTATTAAAAATATTTCTGTTCATCAAATAATCGAATATTTCGAAAGGTTATTGCGAGATTTTTTTTTTTGACTTTTGAAAAAAAAGTCGGTTATTGTGATTGATGGATCTTTGATGCATCATTGTAAAAAAAAATAGGTATAATCTTTTTTATGAACGCAAACGTACATTTATAATTTTGGAAAAAAAATTTCAGTTTTTATTAATCGATATTGGCTTTTTAGGTATCCTAAAGTAACTGTGATCCCTTCCAATTATTCTTCGGATTAGAGTATTATTTAATCGATGAATTTTCCAGTATGTTCGATCGAAAAGAAACGAGAGAAGTTTGAATTTTCAAGCTTCCCTTTCGAAGGAAAAAAAGAGACGACGATTAATGGTTTTTCGCTCTCTCGGGTATCAATGAGTGCTTCGAACCCCTCAATAGACGAGAAGAGAGTTTTGAAAGAGAGCTTTTTTTTTTTCTTTCTTGAGTACATGTGCGTGTAAAGTGTAGATCCCTGGGACGACGTGACAGGCTTCGTAATCGAAAACGATAATTTATACAGAGTCACGTAGAGTTCGCGTTTTTTCGGCATATTGAATATACCAAAGAAAAATACACTTAGACATTCACACGTATGCTTTTTTTTAACGGTTCAATGTACACTTTAATTTTGATACGGAGCTTTATCTCGACTCGGTAGACATCGAACTGCTTTTATTTTTATCTCACCGATCCATCGTCCCAGGATGGCTCGACCTTAAAAGAAATCCTTTTCGAAAAGGTCTCTTCGATATATATATTACGTACGAATTCACAGACTCGTAAACTTCTCTTTCGAAATACCCATACGTGAGAAGATTGAGGCACGCACTCGGGGACGAAAAAAATATTGTGGCGTATGTAGGGACAAAATTTCAATTCGAATCCAAAGCGGATTTCCGAAGGATCAACCAAAATTATAAGCCCAAGGAGTTTTAGGAATATTGGAATTCTGTCTCGAAATAAATGCTCCCCAAAATCCTTGGGATAAATAGAGAAATATCGAGAACAAACCTCATTCGTAAAACTCGTTTTGTTTCATCGTGGACACGTGAGAATTTACGTTTTTGAACACTCGCGAAAATATGATTAAAAAAAAATTCACTTTTAATATTTTATGCAAAAAAAAAACACTTTTCTTATTCATTTCGTTTTCGTATTTAACTTTTGGAATTTATCAAACAGAAAATTTGTATTTGATAATTGACGCCAGCAAATTTCGAATTTCGCTATTCAAGATTTATTGGTGTCAATGTGATTTGGCACAGTGCAATAATAAACCAATAGCTGTTGGATAATTAGTTATTTTTTGAAAGATTAGCATCAATCGCCATGAACTTTGATATATCTTCTCCCAAATAATCAAAAATCAAAATAAAGTTAATATTGCAAATAATATTGAATTTTAGCTATTCTGGGTGTTTACGCCGATGAATTAAACTGAAGTGTTGGAAAGATGAGATTTCGTGCTAAACGAACATTTCCGACAGTTTTAAGATTGGTTGACTCCAGAAAATGGATTTCTTTTTACTACACCTAATATTTCGATTGCCCATTTTACCCCACTGTTCAACATGATCCTTTCTACTTACCCTGATCGAGGAACGATAAAGAAGAATGATTCTTCATTAGAAATTTGCGAAGAATTTCCTGTCGATTTCCATTTTGGAAAGCATCCTATCAAAACTTGTTATCAAAACTTATCAAAACTTATGAAACAAACCCAAACAAACTTTCGAACTAATCGAGTTATTCGCTCGTTTCTGTGGTTTGATCCGATCACGAAGCTACGTAGGTTGATACTTCCGGTCGAAACGTTTTTATGACGAAGTTTGGGGATTCTCGATGTACCAAACAACCGTCTATTTTACGTTTACGACAATAGTAGTTCCCTCTTATATCGCGCACTTCCATCAGCGTTAAATTTTCCTCGCTCGTTTTCCAACTTTATCACCCAATAAGTGATCTTGTCGGATGTGCACGCTGAGAGACTCTCCGAAATGAACGTGACTGCAGGATCGTATCGAGAAGCGATTCAAGTATTACAGGGATATCACCACGCGTCATCGAGTTTCACGGATCCTTACGCATCCTGTATATTCTCGTTCGTGAGTGAAGTGAATCTAGATTTTCACTCGTCTAATTTCATTTAACATCTCTTTTTATGTAAAAGCTTGTTTTTAAATATTTTCGTTATGTATACATTTTTCAATAAAAAAATATCTTTAATAAGAATTCTAAATAATTAGTTCCAAATAATTAATGAGATCGGGGCACGAATAACGACCAAACGACGATATTGTTTAAATAAAATTACACCCTGTATGTTACAACTAGAACAATTGAAAAACGTTGCCAAATTTTGTAAATAAGATTGGAATATTATTACAAAACGTTAATCGTTTTAATGATGTTGGAACGTAAATGAAAATTTTTTTTACGTATTCCATTGTTTATTTTTTGTTTCTATCGGAAGCCCAAAAAAATGGATTGGCGAAGAAAAGTTTTCTTCGGTAATATATTTTTAATATACAAAAGTAATCTTTTGTATATACTAATTATATTTTGTTAATATACAAAAAAAAAATCACGTTCGATGCCGAATAAAATCGTTTTCTGGAGATTATCCCCACGTTGGAAAAATTGAGTTTACATTTTAATCGCGATATCCATTTTTACCCTTATGGGGAATCGATACATCGTCATACGTATTTGCATTGAGCTGAAGTTTTCGTGAATTCAATTGTTCCCCCGTTACGCGAATTAAAATGCGGCCTCGTCATAAAATAGTTGGTTCTCAGCAGCGTTGTGACAAAAACAACGGCAGCTCTCAGTGACGCATTTCGATTTTCGTAGCTATGTTTGTCAAACCATCGTATACGATTTGTCGATAATAAAATGACGAACGATTTTGTAAAACAATGCAACGCGAGAAATAGATTATTCGACGTGGATATTGTGCTTTTACATGACATATGGAACGTATAGAATTGTTCGTCCCATTTTGCCCGCGAGCATCAGTTATGTGCTTTTTTGTATTTTTCTTTTTTTTTTTTTAAAGAATGAGAATTTCTGACGCGTGCATTTGACGCCCTAGTTATTTTAACGAAATGTACACGTGCTTGAAACTAACTCGACTTTACATCCCTTGATTGCACTTTGGTTTATTGGAGCCAGCTGTTTTTTTTTTTGTTTCGTTCAACTCGTCCTTATCCCTCTTGTTGCAGGCATCTATTCCCAATCACAATATTTCCACTCGATGGTCAAATGCCTCACTCTCTTGTTCATCTATTTGACGTGGATTTTCTAGGCACATACTAGGTAGTTGCGTGGGTGCTGTTCAATTGATCCGCAGTCCTTTTCACGGGAGCTTTTATCGAAGCTTTGGATGTTCTATGGACGTCTATATGTGTCACAAAACAGACACGGGAACGGCCGCTTCTCAATAGCCAATTTATTTTCGCATTGCGAAAACACAACGGCTATTCTAGGAATCGTAGGAGTTTACGTTGAAATTATTTTCTCAGGATTGTTCATCTTTTATTCTTCGTTTTTGTGTGATTTTTCTGGTTTTCCGTAAAAGTGGAAAATTCAGTATTCGAGTCGAAGAAATTGTTTCAACGATTCTAACTTCTATGTTCGTAATAATGTTACGCCGTGCTTCGATTCGAAAGCTTCTATCAGCTTACGTTCCAAGAGAAAACAAATCCTTGGCGTTGCACCAGTAATCGTTTTTTATTATCACTCGTTTATAATCTAGACCGTAACTATGAGACCTTCGACATCACGAAAGAAACGTCGTGTCGGCTTATTTTGACGACGGGTAATGGTAAGCTGGTAACTTTGGCGCTAGAAAACCAACGGTGTCGATCCTCGATTCGTGATTGATTCTTGCTATTCTCGGATCTCCGGGCCTCATTACTGCAGATGCACAGAAAATAGCCGATATTTTTACTGTTGCGAGTAGATTCTGTTGCGGAATTCAAAGCAAGAGGAACGGAGAAACATATTCGATTTTGAGTAGGGAGAGCGCTCGGCAAAATGCCTTGGGAAGTTATTATGGCGGACTAATTGCATTGTCTTCGTACGATGATGATGGTTAGAGACAAACCTTTTGCGCTCTTTCTGAGAAAACGCATTTTAACTCATAATCAAGAATGGAAGATTTCAGAAGAATCATGAAAATATGGAGCTATCTTAGGCGGAACAGGAATATGTGGTGTATCATTGGATAGCTGTGGATCCAACAGGAGTCAAGTAAACTCGGTGAAATATCGGTAAGGAGTAATGAAAAAAGATTTTCTTATGAATGCTGTGGGAATCGGCAAGAATATATATCGGAACTCAGGAAAATAAAAAAAAAGCTTTTAAATAAAAATAACCATTGATTTTCGAATATATAAAAAAAGATCGAACAATTTAACGGTTTTTTTTAAATCGATCAATGGGCCTTTGATACTTTTTCAGCCATCTTGGGAGGAAGAAAAAAGTAACTGAATAGTTAACAAAATAATCTTAAACACTTTGTTTTTTTCATTGATAGATGATGAGAGAACCTTCATAGATATGATTGATCGCTAATAGATATATCAGTCGCGTGCACTATAATTTTGGGTCAAAAACGATTGGAATGTGTGGTTTCCATCAGCTGATTTCAACTAATGATAATACGTCTTCCAGAGTGATACCGAGATAATGGAGAACTTTTTCTTGCATTGTAAAACATAAGGGACACGGGACAGGTATTAATGAATATTAATTACTACTTAGGAATATTGAAAAAGTTGTCACAATCTAGCAAAAAGAAGGCTGCGCGATATTACTGTTCGCGCTTACATAACCTCGAAGAAAAACAAAACGGATGAGAATTCGTTGATTTTCAAGGGACAAAGATTGCACGTACCTGTATAAATCATTCGATATTTTTCCGCCGGTGGGACGTGATCCCAAGTAATGTATTTATAGACGAGAAGACCGACGAACATTGGAGTCGTTATGGAGTGACACAACATAACCATAGGTATTTTCGTCCAGCCCCTTTTCCATTGTCGGCTTATCCAGGAGGCTGAAATTGCATCGTGCTATTTTAGTACGTTTCGAGCATAATTAAATTGAGAAACATGGGAAATATGCGTACGCTGCTTTTCAACGTGTTCCATTGTTATATGTGTAAAGGACTCCGCTTTCTAGCGTACGCGATACTCCGACGAAACCTGCAAACGTCGAAGAAGGTTATGTACCGTGCCCTACGTACTCTTACGAGCGATTTCAGAACGTGGCGCCATCTGGCGGTTCACACAGTAAGTTTTTGTCGATGGTATCTATCCCGTACTCGGTCGATAAGTATCCTGCGATCGGTAAGTTTTTGTCCAAGTGAATTTCGTGAAAACAATGAAATTTGATTAAGTTCTTTTTCATAAAACAGAAATAATGTTCTGTTGTGTTGTCTCGGCACGAAGAGAAAGCGGGGAGACGAAATCTTTTCGTTGCATTTTCGACAGCTCCACCGATATACGCGTTACTCTTCCTTTTATCAATGGTCGATTTAGATCGCACGGTCGGTAAAAACCCGACCGCTACTCGGCTAAGTGCCTTTTTCTTTTTTTTAAATCGATGCAGCGTAATCAACTTTATCATACATTTCAGATTTAGGGAAAGTTAGACGATTAGTGTCATATCGCAGGTCCATGTCGATGTATTTTTATACCTTGAAGACAAATCCACCATTTAATTCGTCTTGAACTCTTTATTTCTAGGGAAAAATGTCGAAAAAATATTCTAGAAAGGTTTTTCGCATTTTCCCAGTCTAATTTTGCACTTTCGGCAAAAACTCGGGCATATTCGTAACATTAAATAGATCCTTTTAAAAGTTTAAAAACGGAAAAAAATATTTTTCGACCTTTTCGGCCACTTTTCCGGAATCTCAAAAATCATGAAATTTCAAAAGGTCGTAGGATGAGCTTCTTATTAGCTATGGATATTTATTCGGTGGGTTTGGAAAAGGTTTTTGCCTGACTTAAATAATCGCGTTGGATTCGTATCGATATCTCGTATAGTTTTCCCGAAAAGTCCACTTGAAAAA
>JAPYZJ010000724.1:0-37412 GCA_030522765.1 Ophioninae sp. B BG-2022a
GGGAAAGTCGAAAAATATTTTTTTCCGTTTTTAAACTCTTAAAAGGGTATATTTAATCGGAAATTTTCCGCTGATTACGAATATGCCCGAGTTTTTGCCGAAAATCCAAAATTAGACTGGGAAAATGCGAAAAACCTTTCTAAAATATTTTTTCGACATTTTTCCCTAGAAATGGAGAGTTCAATACGAATTAAATTGTGGACTTGTCTTCAAGGTATAAAAATACATCGACATGGACCTGCCATATGACACTAAACGTCTAAATATAATAATTATTTCGAGGCTTAGCTCGCTGAAGGGGCGCGCCTGATTGGCTGCCTTTCAAAATTGATAACAATTCAGGGATTAATCCGGGAACCATACATGCTTATATCAATCGACTTAGAATTTCACACCCAACTCCCCATTTCACGGATGACATTCTTACGTGGGAAACCCTGTATATACCATTGTTATTACTACTCGTATTCGTGGCGAGAAAAAATAAACAATCGCAATTATCAATCAGAATTCATAGTAATTTATTAGGCATACAACCTGGGAGCAATTCAAAGCGTTGTTCGTTTATAAATTGCTGAAAAAAAATGCGTTGCAAAAAGGCGCTTTATCTTGATACTCATTAATATAATCCGGCTTGCCATGCGAAAGAAAGCCTTCTCATCAATTTCACGACGTGTATGTACGTTGTACGATCAGAGAGAGATAGCGCAAGAGACAGAGAGAGGGGAGAGAAGAGAGGAAGAGAGAGGGAGAGAGAAAGACAGGGATAGTGATATATGACACGATGAATATTTATTATGCCCTAGCTATTGGGCAAAAGCAAAATACAAAATAATACAAGAAAATATAAAATACTAACAAAATAATAACAAAAATAAACTGATAAAAAAAAAGAATATAAATCAAAAACAATAAAAATCACAATAAGAAAAGAGTAACAAAATAGAAGTATCGGAAGAATCAATTAAATATTAAGATAAATAAACTAAAACTAAATCTAAAATTTAAAAAAAATTAAAACAAGGCCCGCAACCGACGACAGCACCAGCTCAGCACCAGCACGATAGAAAGGGAGGGAGAGAGAGGAGAAAAAAAAATAGAAAGAGAGAGAGAGAGAGAGGAGAAAAAAAATAGAAAGAGAGAGAGAGAGAGAGGAGAAAAAAAATAGAAAGAGAGAGAGAGAGAGAGAAAAAAATAGAAAGAGTGCAGCACCGCTGGTGTGCGCGGATCTCTCGTCCGGTCGCCAAACACCCGAATAAATCATTCACTTCCGCGAGGGTATCAGGGCGTCAGGATCGGCAGCTGGGAATTGCCAAAGTGGAGGCGAAACGTGTATAGTTGGGATTCTCGATCCTTCTCACTCGTGCACCTTGTTCGAACAACTATTCGGCCTCCCCCCCCCTCTTTCTCTCTTTTTCTCTCTTCCTCTTTCTTCCTCTCTCTTGCCGCTCTCATTTTCTTTCCGTTCTGCCGTTTTAATACCTTCGTGTCTTCCTCCTGTCGTTCCACAAGCGGACGAAGCCAGTTCTCTGTAATGATCGGATGCACCGCTATATTTATATCTCAGGTTTGGGTTGGGTGAGAAATTTAAAGACTTGGAACGCAGGCTACAAAGGGGAGGGACAAACGAAGAGCGCCCTTCTGCTTGGCAAAGCCACGTTACACACGTACAGGACTCTTTACGCTTAATTCCATCAAACTTTGGTTCTTTAGTGACGTACCTTTCGTTCGTACTTTGCAATCTTTCAAATACAAACTTTCTCCAATTATTTCGAAGGTATTTGCGTAAAGTCACCGAAAGTGTAATATCGTGAAAAATATATATCGTCGCAATGAAAGTAAAGGAATCGTAAAGGAGATACTCGAATTCTTTGAAAAGTCATGTTTAACTTTCCATCGTTACAATGTAATGGAAATTTGTTCTCTGATTGCTCAGATTTGATCTTTCGTTTTAGAATATTCAATTTACGCAGACGGATTTTTTCATCGTCATTTAAGACTGACGTTTGCAAATTGTAAAAGAATTACGATTTATCATGAAATGAAAGAAATTTAAAAAAATGTTTAAACACTTTCATTCTAATCCATCTTCATAGACCATGATATATCGCTGCCCACCTCCCCGTCCGAAGAAAATTAAAGACTGTCAGTTGTATTCGAAACTATTTTTTGATATTCATCAACAACCTAAATCCTTTTTGCTAAATTCGTGTCCCCCAGAAAAAGTTTTATTGAAAATAGTATTTTCGTATCTTATGAAATATTACATTAAAAATATTAATTAGCCTACGTTACCATAAAGAATAGTGAGGAAACCCAAACAAACTGAAAGAGAATTAAACCCGAACAAACCCAAACAGAATTAAACCCAAACAAAATTAATACCCAAATTAAACCAAACAGAATAAAACCGAAACAAACTCAAACAGAATTAAACCCAAACAAACTCAAAGAGAATTAAACCCAAACAAACTCAAAGAGAATAAAAACCCAAACAAAATTAATACCCAAATTAACCCAAACAGAATAAACCGAGACAAACCCAAACAAACAAACCCAAACAAACTCAAAGAGAATAAAACCCAAACAATAGACCTAAACAAGCAGTAAACCTAAACAAACCCAAACAAAATTATTAATAAACGGCATTTGAATGAAAAAAAAGTAGAATGGCGTGAATGACGATGACGATTGAGCATGAAACGCCTCGTATACGCGTTATTCGTAGTGGTGTACCTTGAGGCTTCCCCTTCGTAGGGCCCGCTGAGCTCGTGGCTGCGTTCCCCACCAGCTTCGCGGACAGGAGAGTTCCGGCAAGGCCCAGATCTGCTCGGCTGTGTATTGCGAGCGACGAGAGGGGTCCGGAGGTTTCCAAGCCGATTTCCCGTCCTCAGTCCGGTCTTGCGGCTTAACAAGAGCGCATCACTAGCGCGGCTTAAATTTTCGCCATTTTTTTTAATTTTTCGTTGGTCCTGCAACGTTCCAAAACTCGGAGAATTCCTCTTTCTCTTCTTCAATGAATTTCGCTCATTTTTCCTAGCTTCCCTTTAATCATTCTTTTTTTTTCAACGTAATACGTTTTCCCATTTTTCCGGATCGGCGAGAGTGAGAGGATTCGCTTTTCCCACGGGATTCTCACGAGCCCCCCTCCGGATTTCGATTTCCTCTTTTTCCTCTCCCTTTTCCGAGCATCCTCTTTTCCACGTTATTTCGCTCGTTTACGAGCTGGAAATACATATGCGGAGATCCATAAATACATTCCTTCATTTTCCAACTTTACTCTTACCACCTCAACCATTCCGGAATTTTCGCTGTCTTTTTCCTCTCATTGGAACGTCAGCCTGGACCCTATGCAATTTTGTTCTCGAGCGTGATATTCCCTTGCTCTTTCTATCCGTTTCTCGAACGGCAGGACCCTCGAGGTATTAAATGAAACGCCAAAATATTACCTCTCGACGATTGTTTCGAATTTTTCACGTACGTGCTAAGTGCTAACGTATTTGCAAGTAGATAAACGAGTGCTAGTGAAAAAGTGTCATTTTCGATCGCAAAAAGTTTCTCGACGAATAAAAGGTGCTAAAAGAGTCACGAGTCTTCGGTTTCGTGCGGATGTGAATACTCACGTACGTGCAGTGTCGACAATTCGAATTATGGTGGATTACTGGTGACAGTGTAAAACGTCTTTGGGAATTTTTTGAATTTTTTGTAATCGCCGAAAAATCGTAAAGTATGAATTCCCCCATCGTACGATGAGACTTATTTATAAATATTTATTCGTTTATGTGCATTTTATGGCTTTCGTAATTACGATGAAATATTTTGAACTTTTTGAAAAATTTGGTTTATCATATATTGGAGACACTCCGTAGTCGTAGCACGAATGTGTATAGTTGAAAAATAGGATTTAGGGGAAAATAAGTTGTCAGGTTATAAATCGTAATATTTTGGGGAGGTTAGATCGATGATCGCTAGGATGGAATGGAAATTTATAATGGATTCAAAATTTCGCATTGTTGGACCACATCGAAAATAAATTATTTTCAATGACTTAATTTTTTAAGTCAATTCAGTATGTGAAAATTACTGAATCGTTTTTAATTATCAATTAATTATTGATCCTCGACATTTACCACTTTGATTAAAAAAAAAAACAATTTGGATAGTGATAAAAATGAAAAAAATAACAAAGTGAAATCTCTTCGCGTTACAACGATGCAAATTTCGACATCCTAATTTACATTCCAATAGCATCGATGTTTCGTTCTATACAATTAGGCTATGAACATTTTCGAACTTTTTTCAATTTTTTTGTACTCCGAATTTTCGATACTTCCGATAAGAAAAAGCGTTTAGTACGATAAGGAAACTGAAAATGGAGAACAGTCGGAAGTTCTTTTGTCTTCTGAACATCCAACGATCTTTTTTTCATTTTTTGATATTTCACAAAAAATCTACTTCAAGAATTACAAAAAAAAAAGTAATTTCGACAAAATAAAGCGAAGACGAAAAAAGGATTCTCGTTAACATTCCAGTAACGAAAAGCGACTTTTCGCTTGGCTCGGTTGGTCGTATGAGCCCTCGGCCAATCAAGGTACACCCGAGTTGAATTAACATCGCACCCCATTCTTCTCGTTCGAACGAGAATACAACTTCGCGACTGTTCCTTTACACGGGCTAATGACACGTCAGAATTTTTCGCGTACGAAAGAAAGACGAGCGAGAAATCCTTTGACAAAGACGATATGATTATTCGTATGAGGAATTCAACGCGAGTTCGTGAACAGTTATCGTTGCATTATACATACACGTCCTCCCACGCTTCGTACATGAAACGAGCGAGACGCGAAACCCGTGATGAAGAAGGCTCTCGCGCGATACACTCGTGATAAGCTTTATTCCGTCTGTCTCGTCCTCTTTCCACCCTCAGCCCTTCCATTTGCCCACCAAAGAGGTTCCCTTTGGGTCTCTCCCTTTCGCACAAAAAAAGCTACTCCCCGGATCATTTGCATAATAATTATCGTACGTTTTACAAACGTGACAAGCGTGTAATCAGCAAGGATCTTTCGAGATAATAATAAATAAAAAAAACGAAAAAAAAAATTAAATTCAATTAATAATAATAATAATAAAAATAATGACACAGTGGCAGGATGATAAATAAAATATGTATTTGTAGTATGTGCACGAAGTGTTCTCCTGATGAAACGTAACGACGAATCTCGTCATTCCTACTCAAGGGAGTCTTCTATTTATTTCTCAGTGATTTTCTCCCTTGCTCTCTTTTGCGAGAGCCACCCATGTTCCTCTATTAATATTTATGAGAATATAGCCAGCTGCATCGATTTTTGCATCCCCCCCCCCCTTGCCATTCCTCGCCATCGGTTTCTTACTCCGTTGGACATTCAAGGTCCACACCCTTGGCGTGTAGATACAATTATTATTTTATGTAATGCACTATGGATGCTCGAGTATTTTTGCAAGAGATAGATTTTTTTTTTGACTCGGTATTGATGTCGCGTGTGTTTTGTTTTTGAGCTTTTGTGGAGAAGAAATGGATACGAGGGATATGAATGGACGATAAACGATTATTGGATCGTGTTTTTATTGACGATTTGGGGATATCGTGGGGGATTTACTTTCTTTTTTTTTTTTGAGAAAAAGAAAATGTAGAAAAATATTTTGGCTTTCTTTTTCTCATTTATTAATTTTTATTATTATGCTGTTTTCCGTTTTTCAAATCGCGAGTGTCCGATAAAAGTAAAAAAAGGAATTAATGATTTTTCGCTCGACGAGAAAATGATGATAGAAAGATGAATAATCGAAGAAATATTGGCTTATTGGAGAGATTTTATTTTCGTGGCATTCCAGAATGCAAACTTCAACGTCACTCGGTATTGATATACTGTAGAAATTTCACCATACTCTTTTTTACCGTGATTCCTTCGGTTTTAAATATTAGAGATTTTTCTCTCAAATTATATCGAAATTTGTTGTCCTTTTTATTTCATTTTTTATTATTATTTTCACACCCTTCGTCATGAAAAATCTCATCCTGCAAGTTTGTGTTGCAGACTCTTCAGGAGGACCTTAAAAAACGGTTCGGTAATTTTTTAGTCGAAATTTGACAAAAATGTTAATAATTTGTTTATTTGAGTAATATATATAATTTTAATATGAAAAAATAAAAAAAAAATATGTATAATATACGATATATTATATATTAAATATTCAATCATATATATAAAATATATTCTACATAATATATCCTATATATATATGTTATACGTTACATATATCATTTTATAGGTATATCATATATCATTCATTATATATTAGAAATTATATATTATAAATGATATATTATTTATTATATATTATACTATAATATGTACATTATGTACAAAAGTATATACTTTTGTGAATGTACATGTACATGAGTGAAATTGAACATGGCTATTTGATCGAGGAGTGAGACGAAGAGCAGATAGAAATCGCATTCGTTTGGCTCAGGTGTGGCCGGCGAGAAGATCGATCAGAATGGAAATCGAAATCACGTAAATGACGGAGGAACATCTATGGGGGAACGCATTGCTGCATCCCTCTAAATTTTTGCCTCGTTTCTCTCATTCTCCCTTACCCTCCTAGATTGCACCTTCTCTTCGTGCTTCGATTCCCTTCAGAATCGAACTTTTGTACACGCACGATAAATATTTATGAGGGCTTTCCGCAGCGTTCTCTCGTTTTCGTATATAACGCTGACCTCGTCTGCGGGGGGACTGCTTTCGCGAACCCTGAAAACGCTTTTAGTCGGGATACTTTTTTTTGCGCGCGCGATACCGTATCGCTGAATTTTTTTTTAACTGTCGAGAGTTTTGATTGAAAAGGTAAAGGCAGGTATGGCATTGAAGTTTGGATTGCTGGCATGTAATGAATTTATTATTCTCTTTTCGGCATTGTCCAATTTTTATTTTTGTACGTTCAGGGTATGAATATACTATTTTTTCAAAATTTTTATCGGAGATTCATAAATTAAAGTCGAAAAAGCCAGGTTTGTATGTAATTGAAAATACATAAATAAACAAATGAATTACACTTATTTAATAGGTAATTGTTTGTCTTGTAGTGCTTAATAATTCATTTATTCAATTATTAGTCGATAAATGAAATCATATATTCTAAAGTAGTTGCCAAGCTGAAGCTAATTTAAAAAAGAATCATTTTAACCGCCGAATTATGCACATTGATAATTGAATGTATTAATTATTCATTAAAGTAAATAAATTGATACATTTTTAAGCAAATTTGGTACACCAATTGTTTAATACTTTTTCGTTTACTTTTTTTTAAAGTCCGTTTAATTTGAGTTTTTTTTTTGCATTCTATCTATTCGTTTACAATTATATTTTTACTCAACAAAAAATATATTTCGCAGACTAAGATTTACGATTTCCATCGATAACATTTTAAAAACAGAATTTTTGTGCTTCGATTTCCCAGAACGAATAATAAATATCAAACAAAAACGGAAAAAATAAATTTCAACCGCTTTAAATCCCATCTAATTAGAGGTCAATCAATAAAAGCTTAATAACAAATATTTGAAGTTTCGAAAGAGGTATTCGGCAAATCGCGGTCGTTCGTTCCGTTCTGATTTCCTCATTAGACACCCCTAAAATCCGGGAGAAAAATTTTCGCCCGTAAAATAAATTGAGAAAATAAAAAAGTGAAGAAAAAAAAGGTAAAAAAAAAGAAAAAACACGGATTTAGCCGACGTTTTAACGCGGCAAGCTTCGAACGCACGGTGTTCGTCACGGGCGTTCTCATCCCACCGGGGATCCTCTGACAAACGCATTCCTCCGTGTCTCCCACGAGGGCAACAATGCGACCACGAAAGAACGCGCCGGGTATTATTTTCGTAAAAGTGCAACGTCGACTTCTGAAAATTCCGCGTGGGCGTGCACTAAACCGAAAAAAAGAGAAAAAAAATGAAAAAAAAAGAAAAAAATGAAAAAAAAAAGAAAAAGTAAAGCGTTTCCCACCCGGGTATAAATTAAACGTGTGTGAAGCGTTGAATAAAATTAATGAAAAGTTGACGAAACTCGAGAGAAAATTGAGGAGAGAGAGAGAGAAACGTGGAAAACGTCGACACCGTCAACCGCCACGTTTTGCATTTTCGAAATTAATCTCGAAAACTGTCATGTCAAAACACACATTTATACGCGTATTACGTGGATTAATATCCACAGCCGTTACAACTGTTCTCTCGTGTCGAGGACTTTGTTCTTCGAGTTGCGTCGCCCTCGACCACGATTTTTCACTCTTCGACTTAACGAGTACACTCGAAGCTTCCATTTCCCTCGAAACCTCATTAAAAAGTCCAACGTTCCTGGTGCATCGAAGGATACGTAGTTTACTCGTCCATGTCCCCATAATTATGGGCCCTGAACGTGTTGAACGTGTTTCAGGCTCGCCCCCTTAATTCCTCGAGAAATTGCATCATCGAGCCGCGTGCAATTTTGTTATCGATCGTACAGTGTACACGGGCGAACTGATTAAATACACCGATTGTGCGAAAACATAAATTAACGATAATGTTAATTATTATTCGATTGAAAAAAATCATAATTTTATTCGTTACTGGCACAATATAATTTGATAATTGTACCGATAATTATTGTTCATTTATATGATACACCAGAATTAAGTAAATGTATTCATTATTTCTTTTATGCATTCATTCGATTTTATTTACTATTTTTTTTATTACAATAGAAAATTATCTATAATAATAAATATTAGCACGAATAATAATAATAAACAATTTGTATAAAAATGTTTCATTTGGTTACTTTTTTTATCAATTGTTCATCGATAATTTTGCTAAATTTTATAAATAATAGTAATTAAATTATTCTTAAATCATTGGTTATGATATTATTATAATAGAATACAATTTTTGATATTATTATGGTATGGTACATTTTTAATTGCATAAACCGTATTTGTATAATTCTTAATTTAGTTTACCATTTGCGAATTAATTATTCACGAACGTGTTTCGTTCGTTCATAAATTTATTCATTAATTTATTCAAAAATAATAATACAAATTTTTTAAGTAAATGAAAATAAACGTATTAACAATTAACGCTTGCAGCGATGTTATTAATTCGTTTATGAACAATACACGAGCCGAACAGCGTTGCACGAATTGTTTGGGTTTGCCGTGCGGTGAATGAGAAAACACAGCGATCGGACAATTAGCCAATTCCATTTTCCCCGCGTCAATCACAATTTCATAACATTTGACGACCGTAAATACATTTCGTGGCGAATGAAGTGTTTTTCGAATTAAGCAATACGTCGTACGAATGGAAGTTCCAAATTAAGCAATAAGGAGTAAAAAAAACATGTGTCGACACGAAAGCGAAAAAAAACGAAGACTGGACAACGTTGACGGTTTTGGAAAACAGAAAAAATAACAGAAAAGAAAAAACGACAAAACAGAATTTGTCGTTCGATCCGGTTACTTTTTTAAGTGGAGAGTTAAAACGGTGTTGGGTCAGAAGAGACACGATTGAAGGCTGATCCGTTGTTCGAGCCAACCGGATGGAAATAGCCGAGTCAGCATTAACGTTTCATCGCTGAGGCATCAAAATTCAGTTTTCAAAAGAGACAGATGTATGTCTAGGAACCGTGAAAACTGATTTTTTTTCTCTATTTTCTACGGCGCATCAGCGAATCGATATATCGTGGTCTAGTCGTTGGTGACCTAAAATGGACAAAGCCCAATCGAAAGAGCGAGCTTCGAGCTCTAGAAATAAATTATATATGTGGATAAACAGCATTTCGAAGACTCTCGTTTTCGTACTCGAAAGTCGACCTGTCGTCCTCGTACTCGACACATGACACACGGGAGAACGTTTACAAAACGCTACTCAATGGTGCCAAGACCTTAAATGGCTCGACGCACTTTTTCCAACGTAGCAAGCGTTCGATGCAACATGACGCAACCACGATTAACCGAGAGAAGATGCACTCTCTCCTTTTTCATCGGGATCGATGCGCTCGCTTGATCAATTATTCACGGGACCAAATTGCCTTTGATTGTTACGTTTGAATCCAGTTGGATTCAGCCTAGCCTAGAGCCCTTTGGGAACGTCATTCATCGTCGTCGTGCCCATTTAAATCTTCATAAAAAACTGGTTTTCAAATTGGATCGTATCTGAATTGAATTGCTTGGGAAAAATGATTATACTTGAAAGTGAAGTTTTCATTTTCTTGGATCGTATTTTGCCAATTAAAAATGCAGCTGGATTCAAAGTCCATTGCTAGGATGCAACGATTTTTTTTCAGCCATTTTTATTTTCATTTTTAATCAAAATGATTCATTGCTGATTTATTTGATTAATTTCTCTTTGATAAAGCGATTTTAGGGGGTGGGGTAGGAAACCCGAACTTGGAGTGACCAGATGGCTCAAAATTCCGAATTTTGATAGTTCGAAACTAAAAATTCCGTACAGGTTTACAAAATTTGTTTGGATTTTTTTGGGTTCGTTAGTTTGATTTCAAACCCTTGATTTTAAACAAACTCAAACAAAGGTAAAAGTTTACGAAATTTGTAGTTTCGGTAAATTCAAATTCGGAATTTTGAGCCTTCAGGTCAATCGAAGTTCGGGTTTCCTACCCCACCCCATTTTAAGAATGGCTATGATTCGGGTAATTGGTTACACGATTTAACGATACTCATGCCACCCGGGAAAAAGAAAGTTCATTGAACTTCGTCCTCGCGTATCGATTATTTCAAACGTGACACTTCAAGATCCAAGTGCACGATATTTCCGTACGAGATCTATGTTCAAGAGTACTACCAATGATCCTCTGATCGTATATCGTGGTTGGTACGAGAAGCCGAAGGTTATGCACGAGCGACCACGAGACAGGATCGGTGATCTAGATCACGAGATCTTTCGGAGCAGCTGGTCGTCACCGTTACTTCGATCCATGGATACTTGAAAGATCCTTGATTGAGAAAAGGCGTTTGCTACAGTCCATACATTTCCGTCCATCTGGAAAAGATAAATGACAATAAAGGGTCTATAAATAGCTTTGTTCGGGAGATTGATGTGCCAAATTAACGGCCATTGCATTTCCTCAAATTCATTCGTTTTCCACGTCTCATCACTGTGCGCATCACCGGAAGTGTCTTCAAGTGTGCGCCATTAAAGAGGTTCTTCGAGTAGCCTCAGTGACCAGATTTTCCAAAATTTTTGATAAGATTAAAGCTCGCAACGTTATTTTGAATGTCTCAATGTCTCTTTCTCTCTTCCTGTAGCCCAGTCTTCAATTTGACACCGGGCTACATCAACGATCCGCAAACTTGAATTTTTGGTTTTCCGATAAAAAAAAAATTCTTTCACGATCAAACTCGAACGAACTCTCCCAATAAACAACTACTTAGTCAAAAAGGAAACTCTGACGATTTTTGAAATTTTCCCACGAAAATGTCACCAATTTCTCCCAACCGTCCCATATTTTTTTTTACCGTATACTCGACTCGACCCAACTGTTTTCGTGTACTTGGCAATCAAAGTTTTGTTTTTCCAATGCGAAGAGAGAAAAAAAAGTGAACGTCTCTTCTCGAGGCTCGTTGAAGGTACACGTGTCTTCGAGCATTTACGAGGAGAGTAAAAAAGACACGCGGGACACGCCCGAACAGTCAAGAATCGATTTGCATAGCTGTCTGGTACCCCGGAGCGCTTCAACTCCCAAGACATAGAAGCCACGCGTTTCTTCGTTTCGTCGTTCCCTTTCCCCTCTCTTTTTTTTCGAGTCCTCCGCCTCCAATCTACCTCGCGGAACAAGCACTCTGCCGCAATTAAGAAGCAATTTAACCGGTCTTCCGCGTGATGTATCGCTGGAGAGTTACCGGAGCGCCATGAAGAGCCCTGTCTTGATGGCGACAACGGGTATAACTGTAGTAGGAAACTGGCCTGGCTGATGTATAAGCTACACCACAGGACATCCCATGGATTACTAGCTCGTACGATTACAACAAAAATCCTTTTTACCTTTCCATCAAAGTTCTCGATCATTGCTTTCGACTGGATAAGAAACCGTTTATCTCTCGTTTTACGAGACTTCGAAGCATTTTTCCAACCTCAAAATCTCCTCTCATAGAACAGTGCATAGACCAGTTTGTCGTTGGTACTCTATCAGCTGTTTTTGTCTTCTTTTTTTTTCGTTTTCCCGTTCGCTTTACGATGAAAGGGATGCACGGGAGTTTTTCTAAAGCCACTTCTCATCTCGTCCATCAACAGCATCGCCATGATCATCATTATCATCCACGATATTACGGATTACCATTTCGCTGAGAGGGATATAAATATTCATAGCTTATAATGTCGTACCCTCGTGTCGTCCTCTTTTCATCGACCCCCTCCCAACCCTGTTCCTCACCGTCACCACTCGACCTCCTCCCTCCTCTGTTTTCTCTTCTCTTTTCAACACCCTGAACCTAACCTCACTTCGGATTTCTCTGTCGTTCCTAGGGAAAGCCTTTTTAGAATGCTCACTCTTCTGGACGCACACGACGTTGATAAACCCCTAATGCCCTGACTAATAGTGGTTAAGGGATGTTCGAGTACGATCCGTACTTGCTATTCGCACGTACTTCAACGTCCCGTCCTTATCACCTGTCCAATGTCATTAAATGGCCAACTAAAACCGCTGTGATGCTGGGGCTCAACGACAACGAACTTTCCTCGAATCCTCGTTAAACCCATTTCTGGATCTTGGTCGATTTTAACGATACGAAAACTCCGGCAATTCTCGATTGGTTCTTCGGTTACGTGGGTGGAAATGATCGATCGGTTTGGGATTGTTTGCTCGCACTTTGCCCACCGACTACGCATATCTTCAAACGCCAATCGGAATCTCAAGATGGACTCTTGAATCTGATTGGGTCTGGTCAATCTTTTGGAGTGGGTCGAGTGGTTCTCTGATGAATTTTAGATGGAATTGATTCTTTTTTTGAACGTTGAAGTTTGCGGAAATGGAAAGGAACGATGATTTTGAAACAAAAAAACGGAATTTTTGGGTAATATTCAATAATAAAGAACGGGTTTTGGGTAACGATAAAGAAAATTATTTGGCTAATTTTGAGTAATATTATAAATTTGAAAAAGAATTTGCGTAATTTTGGCTGATAATAAAAATAAAGACTTTTTTCAGTCATTTTGGATAACAATGAAAATAAAGAAGAAAAATATCATTGCATCCCAACAATTCAAACTTTAAGTCATACGTTCAATGTGAACGTAGATTCGAATTTTTACTACGCCTCAGTACGTCGATTGCGAGACAAAAATATTGCGTCTCGAACTGATTTAATGAATTTTAAATATATCTTAATAGCAATTGTACACGAAAATAAACGTGTAAACATTTTACGTGTATTCATACAAACCCATCCACTTCTTGCAAATATACTCATGAGCACATCAGTTGAAAAAAAAAACAATAAATTCAATCAGATAAGATCTGTAACGAAACAATTTTACAGTGAGAATTTGGTCAATACCTTTTTCACAAGGTCTAAGATATCCCGTACCGCTTTTAATTAAACCTTTTAATTAAACCTTCCAATTAAACTGCAGATAAATTCTCAGAGTATATCTATTCCCACGTCCCGTAAGTTCAGAACAAATGGTTTGGTCGTTTTCACCCCAGCTTTGCTGAAAGAACTACACTTTGCCAAAAAAAAAAAAAAAACAGTAGATAAGTTTCCCAATCCCATAAACTTCCAGATTGATAGGAACGAAAAGTTTTTCATTGGATCGTGAACCAATTGTAGTCCAATCATCCAGATGTTAATCATTCAAAAAGACGTTATCACATTACTTGCATCATCATCATAATCATCAACCTGTACCATAACCCAAGTTCCCTAAATCCAGTCAAATCAGCTAAATCTGTTTGCATCAACTAAAAGTATGATAATCCGTAGACAATTCTATCAAAAGTACATTCACGATGATCACGTTTTGAATTGGGAGAATTAACCGCATTGTCGATGTGATCGGAAGTTTGAATTCATATCAACGTTCGGTATACAGTCCGGTTTAATTGATACGTAATGGGATTCCCCCACTTCTTCTTCAGGTCCCCCCGTCGATATTATCGATTTCACCGCAGCGTTACGTGGCTACAAAACGCATGTGCAACTGGGAGGCTTAACGAGTCGGAAGTTCATACCTCTCCATAGTGTATTGAGTAGTAGGAAACTTTGATGTTTCCGGCTTGATAACGTAGCCGCAATCGCCATTACGAGGATCTCGTTGTAGAACCCAACTGTTGGTTCGATCGCTCGCAGTTGACTTTAGAGCTTCGTGTCTGTGTTTGGGTGTGTTTGGGTGTGCTTGGGAAGACAAATCGTTGATGGTCTCCTGGTTGCGTACACGAACCGTTGGTCGGCTATAAAGTCACGCGGCGTTGAACATCGAGGAGGCCGAGTACTTTTATACATACTCGTACACAACGACAACCTCTATAAGGAATATCGTCTCGATCCTTGTACGAAGTTGCGAGCTGCTCACGTATTTTTCTCTCTCTCTCTCTCTCTCTGTTTCTTTCTCTTGGTTTCCTACCGCGGTCACCGATCCTCGACTCCCTTCCGGTCTCGTTTTATCCGTTATTTTTTTTTTTGTCAACTCTTCCATACCGATTGCTTCGTCGTCCGTGAGAACGAGAACGAGACGTTTGACGGTTCGACGATGTTGGAATCACTCTGATTGGGGCCACAATCCAGTTTCGTTCTCGACTTCCCTCGTAGGCTGGAAATTTCGTCCGTTTACGTGACGGGAATGAGTTTCGAGGTTATGTCACTTTGAGGACTGCGAATCTAGGCTATTCGGGGAAACACTCTTGCTGCGGAGTTCTGAAGACTCCATTTTTCGGTTTACTACCGCGAGAATGGATTTTGTAGCTTGGAGGATCGATCGGTGAAAAGGAATGAGAGAAAATACTGCGATGTTAAAGTTAGCATTGTTGAGATAGAATGGAAATAATATTTCTTTGTTTTTCAAAATTCCTTTAGTGGGTTTCAACGACGAACATTCACGTTTTGCAATGGAACGTATCGCAAGTTTATTGACAATTCCTGAATAAGAATTCTAGAAAATTATTAGAGAAATTCAAAACAGAAATTCTGGAAAAATAAAGAAAAATCACTTTCGTCGTATCTCAGCGATGCAAACTCATACATTAGATTCTACGGCACATGAAATCTACCAGGTCTTCTTCACGGACCTGTTGGTGAAAGAAAGTTTAGGAAAACTCAGAAAAAGCTTTTTTTCGCTATTTCCGGTCAATTTAGATAAAAGTAATCGAAAATAGGAGAACTTTCAGAATTGATAGAGATCCATACGGTGACTCCAAGTTTCGTTTGATCCTGAATCAAGAACATGGAGTTAAAGGCAAATGAATATAACTGGCGCGTGAATTGAAGTGAAAATATTTGAATTTCCAATGATACGAAGCTGATGCAAATAGCGTGCTAAAATATGTCTCTAGAGTATTCTAAATTATAACGTTTCTTTAGCAATTCCCAGAAAGTCGTTCGTCTACGCGATGATAACTTCGGTTCTCGTCTCATTCGCGTGGGAATGTTAAGTTTCGGAATTCTCAGCATACCAAAGAGTCGCCTGTAGAAACGAACGATCCTGTTCACTCGCGCGTGTTCGCGTGTACGCGAAGATCAATGATCTTCCCCTCGCTCTTTGTTGCCTCCCTCCGTTCGTCTCTCCGTCCCGCGTTCGCGACGATTTTGCCCTCCGGCAGAATCATTCTGGACTTGGCTTCAATAGCACCTGAATCCTAGAAGGCCGAAGGCAGAAGTGTGTAACGCAAAAGGATAGTATACATGTATACAGTTCAGAGATGCGTTCAGCCGAATCAGAAGTGGAATCCTATGCTCTTCCAGGCCTGGAGCGATATCACCGCATCAATGCGGGGTTAACTTTGCATTGTGGGCAACTATGCGTGCCCACGTATTGGAGCATCCGGAACATAGATTCCCGAAATTCCTTGATATCTTGCGAGACGATGAGGCAAACCGAAAGTAGGAATGATGGCTTTGAAAGGATCGACCTAGCAAAATTGAAGCAATCAACAGGAGCAACGAAGCTTGTTCAGTTTCAAAGAAACCAACATCCGGAATCACCTAGTGAAAATCCTCGGTCGTTTTCAGGCCTCTTCTTCCCGTCAAAGCAACATTAATGATCTTCCGTTAGCGGGATGTGCGACACGCCTCTTTATCAGTGTTTTACTTTGCACTCTTTAGCAAAGTGACAGGATAATGAGCCTCGAGCCTGTTTCGAAAGGTTTTACGCGTAGGTTTTATTGCTCGAGCCATCAAGTGGATGGGTCCTGGTATGTCTGCGTCTGTCTGTGTAACACGCACATCGAGCAAAGGGGCTTTGCTGATTAGGCAGCTGTTCAGAAACCCACCCCGGTCGCAACGTCAGGTGGCGTCATGAATAATTTCCGCTGTTGGAAAATCTCGTGACGTGAACAAGGAGGAGAGAAAACGGGAAAGGCAGAATGATGGAGAGAGAGAGAGAGAGAGAGAGAGAGAGAGAGCACCGGATGGTTCTGGCAATGTTCCACGTTCAACTTTCGTTTCTTCCTTGCTTCCTATTTCGCTTTGAACACCTCTTCTCCTCTATCACGAGAGCTTCTATTACCCATCTTTTTCTCGCTTCCTCCTCTTTCTCTCTTCCTTTCTCCTTTAGCTTTATCCTCACCTCCCGATCTCTTGGGGCTCACGAAACGTCGAGCCAAAAGTCACTCGGCGGTTTCGCCGCTCATCGCTCCCTACTGACTGCACGCATACGAAAAGTCCACTTCTCTCATCCGCACTCTACTCGTTCAACGCTCCTCGTTTATACGACTTCCGGGTTTAGAGTGCATATTAACCGGCTCGGGGGCTCCGGACTCGCGACAGTTCCAACTGCTGTACGTCCGCGTGTGGCACATACATCTACATCAGTATGGAGAAAAGATATTTTTATCTCGCAGCGTCTAAAGATGGATATCAGCACATCTGGTCGTTTCGAGGACTGTCAATAACGTTTCTATTCGCAGGCTTATAGGTTGGAACGTCGTGGTCTTATCTAGTTGAAAGTTTTTTCTTTGGGTCATCGAAGATTCATCCAGTGTTCGAGAACAGAGCGATTGCCAAACGCGACGATGTTCCTTCGAGTCAAACGTCTTCAACGTCATCTTATCCCTCGGTAACTACGGTTGCATAGAAACCTAGAAATCCAAGTGAAATCGCAGATGGTACAGTTTGCAAACTAGTCGCGAATGGAATAAGATAGAGAGTCGACAATTACGTTTTACAGTTTGGCAACAAACGCGGTGAGTTCGACATGGTGCCAATTAAACTAGGCGTTCTCCGGTTCAAAGTGCACGTACATCAACGCTACATGTGAAACCAGAGGATACTTGTTCATCGCACCATATTGTATCGCAGCTACTTCCCGACGAAAGTGCATCGAGCACATCCCAGCAATACTGGAATTTCCATGGCACCATGAACATTGGCTCGTCCGTTGGTTTCCAGCTTTGATCAGTTATTCCATTTGTGACAACCAAAGTGCTTTCGGTCTAATACCGCAGAAATTTGTTAATGCTTCTTCGCTCGGTTGCAAAGAAACGATCAACTATTCGCTCAAAATGGTGATTCTAGGGCAATGGGCTAAAGGATTGAAATATCGGACTTTTCTGGTCACCCCATTGCGTATATTTATTCCTGAAAGTAAGAAACAGTCTTTCTGCTAGTTTTCACTGACGGCCAACACACATTTGGACCAGAATGGGGTCAGGTTCTGAACCTCCATCCTCGCCTCCCATCGAGCTGTGATTTTGCACAGCCTATGCTTTTAATACTCTAAGGGACCTCTTTTAAAACGGTTTTTGGTGACTAGCTTCAGTTTTCGAGATCCCGAATTGTAAAGTTTATCGTTTGAACGCGTACGAGTATATTTGTGTCATTCGACACGACCGATCGATACTCCCACCCTTCCGGCTTCTCTGCTGGCTGGCAAACAGTGCTCGCTATGTTAGCTGAGTTTTTTTGGGTTGTTTGTGTTTATTTAGGTTTATTTCGTTTCATTTAGGTTTATTTCGTTTTTGTTCGAGTCCGTTTGGGTTTATTTGGGCACCGTTGGGATGATATTAAATCGTTTGGATTTATTTAAATTCGTTTGGGTTTGTTTAGTACAATACTAACACACCAAAATAAATAACTTTAAAAATCCTATATCTAAAAAAAACCATCGCTAAGCACAAAAAAAAAGTTCAATTTTTATAATATGAAAATAGAGATTTATGCAATAGTTAAGACCAATCGGAAGGGTGGACGAGCTCAAACCCCAGAATGAAACTACTGAAATGGTGCTCCGAACGCCTCCATTTTAAAGTACCAATAAAATGGGCAGTAAACAATAACTAGCCCGTCATAGATGTCACGAATATCGGCTATATCCAAACTCGTGCGGAGAAAAATGCACTTTTCGTGTCCGTTATTACCGGGTGGAAGAAAAGTCCCCGAGAGGAAAAGAGGTCGGTATTGGGCGGCGCCTAGCGCTTCCAGGACATGGAGAAGAAGTTAGTCAAAGTAAACTACCTCTAGGAGAGAGGTATACCCGAGACCACGTGAAAGGAAATGCACGTATATTCCTTCCGGTTATATTTACGAATAAATCTAAAGTAGACGAACGAGCAGGGTGTTCTGACACTTTGTATGTGCCTACATGTATACATCCGCGTGCCATATTTCGGCTTGAGAAACCTCCGGCAACAACTAAGTTTGTTGGCATAACCCAATGCGCACTTTAATACGTATATGCAAGTGCAACTGTAGCATAATGTGTATGAAACACCCGTCGTGAAAACTTGAGTATTACACGTTTTGCCGCTCGTATTTCAAACACGGAGTCTCGGGAGGTTTTATCAGTAACAACCGTACAGCATCTTCCTTCGTAGGGATACAAGGGATGACTTCTCGCCATCTGAGAGACGAATTATCATTTCGCGAAACCGTGAGCCTCAACGAAATTGCAACGAGGGCACACCACAAATGAAAACGTTTTCTCTCATTCCTCTATCTTTATCTCTATTTTACTAGCTATCCTCTTGATCTTCCTACATTCAACGGGATCCGCTGAAGTTGTACTCTTCTCTTTCTTGCTTCATTGCGACATGTGCAGAAAAGACGAGACTTTCGACACGCCACATTGCCGTGTTTCGTATCACGATTGTCGCTGTAATTACTCTTCTTTGCTACGAGCTACCTTCGTACGAAAATGGGACTTTTTTTAAAAAAAATCCAGCTTTTTTTATGAGCACGTCTGGATCTGTTGGGTTTGATGAGGTTTTCCATTAAAGGAGATCAAGATTACTGCTTGATGAATTAGCTTAGTTGGTTATTGTATTGACGATTGGAATTAGATTTGGATCAGATTTTTTGATAATTATCAAAAACTTTGGTCATTGGGGTTTGATGGGAGTTTTGATGGGAGTTTTCCTCCAGGTCATCAATTACCAGGTTATACCTTTTCTGAGTTCGAAAAATGATGGATTGGATAGAATTTTCGATTTGGGATGCAAACAACAAACGTTTTTGATGGAAAAGCCACGAAAATCGTTAGACTCCTCCTTTGGAAATCCTTTCAGGTACTGAAAGGATTTCCAAAGCCAAGACTGCTTCTGACGTATCTCCTGTAATTGATGGACATTCTCACAATGGATTGTCCACTTATTCTTCTCTACACTATAAACCCAACCTCGATGTATACCTGAAGACGACTTCTACGCTGTTGATTCGCAGTTTGATTGTCCCAACGTATCAAAAGCTCTCTGATAACTCACGGTGTACTCCTGCGGATTACCGGTTGACCTTTTCGTCATCAGACTCCTGCTGTTCGGCGTATTATTGACATTTCCGCTCCGCGCAGAGCTCTCCAATCAACGAACTTCAAATCAATTTGACATAATAATTATTTCCGGTATAGGAAAACGAGAAACCCTCCGGGTTCAGTCGTGATACTCGTGTTCCTATTTTCATTGATTTTCGAGCAGCCAGGAAATACGATCTTTTTTCAATTTTCACCCACACCGTAATAGTGGCTTTCAGCGGATAAAAATTGTTTTTTTTTCCATAAGTCTTTTTCTGGCATACAGAATTAATAACGGCGATTTACAAAAATGATTCTATCCGCCGGAAAAAAGAGATTGAATTTTTCGACTTTCATCCCCTGATGACCGTTAATTTGGGTTGATGAAAATCATCGCTATTTTTTTTTACAAATTCCTTTTAGGTACCGGAATTTATAATAAAAACAAAAAATATGATTGCATCAATCCCTACAGAGATAAGACTTTTTTCACATTCAACCCAAATTAAGGGTAGGTTTTAGTTGAGGAAAATCATCGCCATTTTTTGACTGTTTTTTTTTTCGGCCACAGATTTATAGCTCAAAAAATATATTTATTGGATACAAAATTTCGGTGATTTCACGAGTCACCCAACAATGCAATTTGACTGTACTTTCCAATGGAGTTCACTGGACTTGGATATTATTGATTGCAGCACCGGACGAGGCGTTAAAAATACTTAATAGACATTATCGATATTTCAATGAAAAAATGAAAAGCGATGACGTTCCATGACGGGTTAAAGTATTCGACATTTCCAACTTTTCCATAGCTGTTCTTTTATTTGATTTCGTCGAGTAATCTCGCACGAAGAAACATCGCTCGACAATAAGCCCCAATAATTTTCTTCCCCTGCAGAGAAATATGTCGAGGGATCGGCTTAAGTCGAGAAAGCGAAACATGGATACTGTAGAGTTAAATTTATCACCAGGTATACACTTTCGAGCTTCGGGCGAGAAATCCGAGTGTCTCCAATATATTCTCCGCGAATATTTCATCGATGCTTGCCTGAATAATTTCGTTGTAGCCATCACGATGTATTGCGTCTGGAAGAAAATTTATTTCTGCCCAGAAAATGAAGGAATTAAAAATCAACTTCTCGTTTATTCCATAAAAACATAAAAATGCACTTTTGCGACAAATATGAAATTCGATAACGAACTTCATGTTTTTTAAGTAGCATTTTAAACACTTAAATCATTTTCCCTCAGAAATATCACTCTTGAATTATTCTTCTTTTGACGTTTCTCAAAATGTCATTTTGCAGATGATTTCATATAAAAAAAAGTTGCTCGAAAGTTGAACGAGACTGACCCCTTTGCTTTCACGTGTTTAATACACGATTCAGTATATTTGGAAAAAAAAATTAAGTGGAAAACGAGCGATATGAGTGCGGCCATTGAGGATGCCGGAAAAACTCGTACCGGAGTTTTTTCGAGAGCTTTTGCGAAACGTGCACAACCGTACGAGGAAGGTGAGTGTCGAAACTATGGATGAAGGTCTCTGCTGTGGGAGGATGATCATTTTTCTCATGATTTCTACTACTGCTTTTATTATTTTTTATCACAATTTATTATTACAGTTTATCATAATTTGTTATTATAGTTTATCATAATTTATTATTAATCTTTATTATTAGTTTATTATTATTTGTTATCACAATTTATTACTAAAAGTAACAATAACCACTCACCGTGACACTTGTCCTCAAGGACTCGTACAAAATCGTCTTAACCTCACAAATTTTCAAAATCCCTTTTCTCATCGGTGTTTCAGTTTTAAACGAAAAATCGAGCATCGCTCTGTGCACAATCCACGAACGCAGAGATGCTTTTGTCTCTCCAAAAAAAAAGTGTTTCCATCCTTGATGAATTGCGGTTTAAAAATGTCGTTTACATTAAGTGTAGTAAAAAGAGATCCATTCTTTTTTGAAGTTACTCAATCACAAAACTGTCGACTAAAGCTATCTATTGGAAAAATCATGGATTTCTTTTTACTACACCTAATATTTCTTGCACTCACGCGTCACCTGGTACATTTCCAGTGGTCTTAAATCGTACGCGCGCAAATGTCGTTTTCTCGAAAACAGCGAGAACTTATTCAAGGTCTTAACGTGTCAGATCGCAGTGCGGATCTTCCAACGAGCGTGGTACTATTCGCATTGGAAACTCCTGTCCGGATACACTTGACGAACGTAAAGCCGAAGTTTCCTCGGAATAGATCGATCGTAGGTAATCGAGTGCGCGTATACTTTGCGCTTCACCTACTTTCGCAAAGCTCGCGCTCTCCTACACCAGTTACGTCTTTGAAGAAGATGCTCCCAATGTCTTCCTGTCCTGATACACATTTCCGGAACCCCAAGGGAAAGCCCGCGGAGCCATAAAGAAAATACACCGTGTGCTTTCACTGTGCACATCCGAGTAGTCCCGCGGACTCGAAAGCACACACGTGGATATATGTTGGCGAACGTAATATTGGAATATCCCATATATCACGCTAACCTCGCCTAACTTCCTTGCTCAGACTCACGCCCTCGTTCTTCCATGTACTTCCCTATGTAATGTGATACGTATACACATACAGCCTTGTTCAAAACTTTTTGCAACCTCATATTTTTCCATACTCTTTTTTCTAGTTTAACGTCAAAATACAAACCACCGAAAGGCCTTTTCTATCGCCCTATTTTATTATTTTTTTTATTTTATTTTACCTTTGTTTTCATTTAGTTTACTATATTTTAGTAATTTGTTTTTTATTTATTTTAATTTGATTTTATTTCATTTAATAATTGACAACTTTTTTTTTCATTTACTTTACAATATTTTATCATTTTATTTTTACTTTCTTTTTATTTCATTTTATTTCATTTTAATTTATTTTATTTTATTCTGTGATATTCTCGATGAAAATCCAGACAAAGAAAAATAAATTTGGTTTTGGGTTGTAAAATCGTAAAATAAAGTCAATTTCATCAGAACTCATGTTATTTTCATGTTATAATTCGTGTTATGTTCATTTATATTTTATAATTCATGTTATTTTCTGGGAGATGCGACATGGAAAATCGATATTTTGTACACTTTCCAATGATATGATAATTGATTCACATAATTCCGTTAGCTTATCAACTATATTTAATTTACTGCAAAACAACGTTAAAATTCGTAAATAAAAATTCTGAAACTGAGTATAAACGACTAAAAATGATTTCTTCAAATGCTCTTGTCCCAAATAAAAACGTATACTCAAACTAAATCCATGAAATTTGTTAAGCATTTTCAAAGTTGAATGCTCCAAAGCTTTTGTTTATAAATACATATATCGTCGTACAAAAATTCATTTTCTACTTTTTCAGTGCATTAAATAAAAGTTTGATTTTTGTTTAAAATGATTTTGTGTACGCATAATTGATTATATTTGACGATGCATTTTTATTTAAATTCAGAGAAATTGTTTTAAGTAGTTTTTAAAAGTAGACATTTTTCATAGGAATTCTTGATACTTTTGGCCAAGGCTGTAATACACACACGTGCACGTATCGTACGTAAGAAATTTATGTGCTCTTCTCTAGAGTGGCACATATACGCGGATACCACATAGTGCCCATGCACGAATGTCCAATACTCTTGCATTCGCAAAAAGAGGTACTTTATAGGGTTGGATAATGTGTGGAAGACACACACGTGTGAAGCCAGGGTTTGTGAATACTACACGTATCGAGAGCCTCGCCGTGCTATTTCAATTCACCTTACCGTAGAATTTTTCATGCCAGAGCTTTTCTCCTCGCTTTTTCCACGCTCGTATATGCACTTAATCTGCGACCGGATATCGCGAGTGCATTGGAGACCACTGGCGATATTATTTAGCCCACGAGGTAACCAGGAGTCCTCGAGGACTACAAATGCCCGTCAAGGCACGCCCCCTCGATCAGCTCTTTCCAACTAATGAGTATTCCACGATGGAAAGCCACATCCAATTTGCGGCACTGTGGAAACTTGGAAATTGCGCACGAGTCGACTAGTATCAGAATTTTCGTGGTGAAAAACCTTTAGAGAATTTTGAAAAAAAAAAAAAAGATTTTTTTGGAGTTTGGTTATTCTCTTGGATTGGAGAGTTGGTGGATTAGATTCGACAGTGACGAAGTATCCTTGAGACATATCGGAAATTCTATTTTACTTTCACCATGCAAAATCGTTTCTTTTTCATAAAATATTTCAGATGTAGAGATAAGCTGAAGATTCCAAAGAAATTTTGACGCGGTTTACCCAACTCGAGTTCTCGAAACGTTTGGCTCTTTCGAACGAGAAATAAAAGCGGTTGAAAGAAGATTGCCGCATACCAAACGAGGCTAACTTCAAGCTTTGGAAACTTTGCCAGCCGAGAGTGCGAAGTGTTAAAGAACCCCACCCGAATTTAATGCCGCTTCCCAATCGACACTGGTTATATTCTTGCCGAATTGATAATTAGATTTTCAATATCTTTCCGGTTTGTTTAATCGCGAATAACTTAGAGAGCATCAACGTTACCTCGGTATGCTTTTCTCGGCTATTTGTCGCTTTCGAAATCTTCTCCGGTAGGATCTTGTCGATAACACTTCGAGGCATTTCCCTCCTGGAGCAAGTTCCACGGGACTTTCTCTTGCCATTCCTGGGCTTCGTCTCCTTTCCTCTTTCAACCCCCCCCCCCTCCCTGGCCTTTCCTCTTACATCCCTTCGTACCTCACCCTTTCTCAGTCTCTGCTAGTCACGATCTTGGCAACGTCGCTTGAGAATTCAATTATCGTCCCGTCCAAACATCGTCGGGATGGAGAGAGATAATGTGGCTCGAATGAGAGCCTAGGAAGCCTCCATCGCGGGGGATGAAAGTTTGAAGCTGAAGATCGTTTAACTCCTCGCGACGGTGAATCCACGAACGGTAGACAAGAGGCAGATTGAGAGAAAGAGAGAAAGGGAGGAAGAGAAAGGATGCTCGGTAGGATGACTAGGCTGGTAGCTTGATAACCGATCGCCCTATATCGACAACTAGACCTCATAGTTGCAACGACAAAATGCTTGCAGTGCTTGTAAAAGCTGGATGAAAGAGAATGACGAAAATGACGAAAGACGATATTCCAGTAATTAAGATTTAAATCCTGATGGATATTTCCAACGGTCTTTGTTTGGGCTCTTTTGTCGATCGTGTAAAACGACCACTTGGTCATTATTGATAAGAATTTTTGATTCCATTTGCCATCGTTTTAATATTGGGCAGAAAAAAGTTTCGTATTAAGAGCTGGGTTATTCATTGTTTTTATTTAATTCAAATTTGAAAAGAAGCTACCTATTGGTCGCACAGGAATGGGGTATGTACGTTTTACGAAATTATGAAAGTGGAGAAGACCGGGCGAATAAGGATGATGAGTAATCAAGAACGTCACAGTCCATAGTAAATTAACCTCTCTTGCAGCTAGATTTTGAATTGTTAATACAGCAGTATTTAATAATTTTGTCATTCTCAAATCGTGCTTGTCTGATTATCGAGCAAACCCTACGAATATTATTTGCAGAAAGAGAGAATTGATATTTCGAGAATGTTGAGCTGGTTTATAATCCTGTCTCTGATATTAATTATTCATTTATCCTTTTGCAATGTCAACCTTAATAAACCCAAACATCACGTCTGCCTAAATGAATCAGTCTTGAATCATCTGGCACCACGAATGGAAATCGTTCCTCCAAAAATCATCAAAAATGAGGAAATCCCTCTCGACGTTACAATCCCACCGGAAGTTCATCACAAAATCAATGAAAACTTATAAAAAAAAATAAAACACGAAAAAAAAACAGAAAAACTCGAAAATGTTTGATATTTGCAATACCGAAATAATTTCCCGAGTTTTTCCACGTTGAAAAAATCTGTTGTAACGTTTTCCCTCTTGTTCCACTCTGTTACAGCGCTGAAAAGTTTGAGCCGTTTGAACAAAGAGGGTGAAGCACTTGGGAACGAGGATGGAGCTGCAACGCACCCCACCTTGGCCTTAATGCGTCGCATCCTCGCAGATGCACAGGTTAGTTATCCCAGCATCGTTGCCAATTGACCTTGAACTTTTTCACTTTTCTCGACATTGGATTTTGAAGACCCAAAACATTGGGTCGACCGAAAAGTTTTGTATGGTCTTATGTACCTTCGTATATTTTGTACTGGTGCCAATAAGACAGATCAACACAATTTTTTATTAATTAAAAAAACATTTGTTTATTGTTTGCTAATATAATTTATGTATTGTTTGCTATTGTAGTTTATTTTTTGTTTTCTACTATAGTTTATTTATTGTTTATTGCTATATTTTATTTATTATCCGCTACTGTAATTTATTTATTGTTTGCAGCTATAGTTTATTTATTGTTTACAGCAATAGTTAATTTATTGTTTGCTAATATAGTTTATTTATTGTTCGCTAATATATTTTATTTAAAATTAATTAAAATAATTTATTGATTTTTTACGAGCGAATTAAATACAATTGCAGCGAGTTAACAATTTTGACAATTTATTACACTTTTACGTCGATAACACAATGAACAAAAGCACGAAAGTTACGAAGCCCTTGTTGCGCAAGGGCCAATACAGGATGTACCAGTATTGATGGTGGCGTACAAAAAAATCCCTAGTCTGGTTACTCTGTGTGTTAAATCGTGGCAGTTACGCCCTTATGCGAAGAAAAATTGACGTTGGGGACGGGCTTGTACGTGTGGAGCGGTAAAAGAGGGTTGACGATGGAAAGCAGTCGAGCCATGCCAATAGAATAAAGGGGAAAAGACCGACTCGTACAGGCGATTGGCACGAATAAAGCCAAACGCGTAAAAGAGCTCCTACCGGCCTTCCGATATACGTATATTCACAGGTTTCCATTTTGTTTTTCTCCCAACCTCCCATTCGTCTTTATTCTCTTTTTCTCATTGTACCGCGCTGACGACTCTATTTTTCCTGGCCCAGGAAACTCGTCCACGTTTCTTTTCTACCTCGGAACTTTTCGTTCTCATTCGCGATGTCCCATTAACGGTGAGATATCGCGTCTTCCACCACGTTTTGTTAATGACGAAACGGGACACGATTTTATTCTTTTTTTTTTCTTTGCTATTTCCCTTTTGTCGTCAAATTATATTTTACTTCCAAGGATGATTTTATTTAGCTCTCGATGTTTCATTAATATTATTTTATTAGTTATAAACGTTTTAAATATTAATCGTTCTTCATAGTGAATTATATTAAAAATATAAAATGATATATATATGTATAAATAAATATTATTATTCTTTTTAATTACAAATTTAAGTTAAAAAATTGTGTATATTGAAAATAGGATTAATTTTTGTCAGAATTACTTACAATTTTTATGGTTGAGAAATAACGTTTAATTTGAAGTTACAAAAAAAAATTTTGAACTTTAATTCTTCATTTTCTTGTTTATTCTTTTATTTATGTATTTTTAATTAATAAATTTAGAAACATATTAATTATTATTTTATTTATATATTATACATTTTCTCATGGCGTTTTCGTATAAATTCAAAAAAAAAATATATCAAATTAAAAAAGGATCGTCCTCGATGTGGTCCGACGAGGCGAGATTCATAGTCATCAATTTTACAGTACAAATTTACAGAATTAACATTTTAATCGTCCACGGTAGCAACGAAACTTTTTTGCATTTTTCACTTTTTATATCGTCCGATGTTTCAAAAATTCCCCATCGAAAAAATAAAAATCCCCATCTCGGTAAAAAAATATCTCAGTCGCCAAAAAAAAATTTCGTATGGAAGAAAATAATTTCCGTTGGTTTTCAACGATGCAATTACAATCGTAGAAATTTCTGGACATCGTTGAGCGACGAGATTAACGAGAAAAGATTTACCGAGGGGAAATTGTGTCAGAATTTTGGTTGCACGTTTAAACGCGCAGGCTTATATCGCTGTCATGCGCAGCCTTTGATATTCACGCGCGCGCACGTATGTGGAATCCGACAACGTGCAATTTCACGAACTCATGGCGAATTAAGCATTATTTAGGACGCGGGATTGGATGAGGCGTTAATTGCAAGCAAGGTTGCCGAGAGAATGCGCCGTATCTCGTGTACGGAAGCTGAACGTCCACCATGTGCATTTCTAGTCTACTTAGCGATTAATGTTATGCGCATACAGAAGAGACAACCGGAGAACACTTCTCGCTGTGCAAATCCCTGTATTATGACTTCCCAAAGAGAATGGGATTTTCCGAGAATCCTCAACGTGAAACCTTCTGACGTTTGTTACTGAAAATCCGATAAATGATTTTTTTTTTTTTTCATTTTTATGCTGGGGTAGGAACCACGAATGATGATGGACAAAACCACCCAGCACTTTGAAAACGCGCTGCCACGTTCATTCCTTTCTCAAAGCTAATCGTGTCTACGAGCTTTTTTCATTTTCCTGCTAATCGGACTTTCCGTACGAGGAAACCCGAAATGGAAAACGGGGGATAAGGGTGATGCTCTACTGAAATTCCAAGTCCGGAAAATTCTGGGCAAAAGGATATGGTTAAATTAAACAGTGTGTGCGAATAAAGCAATTTTTATTTATTAATAGTTGTTGTAAAATTGAAAAATGAGGTTTTGGGTAATTATTAATTATCTGAACTGATTAATTAAATTTATCAATATAAAAGTTATTTTTGTTGGAAAATTGAAACAAATGTATCGACACTGGAAAAACGTCAGTCAGTCACACGTACAAATTTTGTCGAATTAAACTTCGATCGTTATTAAAAATAAAAAATAACATCTCGAAATTTTAATTAATTATTGAATTAGCTATTTGTAAGCACAAATCGATGTTTTATAACCTCAGCTTATTCGTCTTGCCCGAGTTTTCCTACTGGCCATTTTCCAAAAAGCAGACGAACTTCCATCGTCGACTTAGGGGTGGAAATTAATTGACATCAACCCAAATAAACTAACTGGATGAGATTGTAACTCCTCTGCTATCTTTTTCATCGTTATCGGAAATATCGATTCGCGAATTTGGATAACTGCTTAAAAATCCCTAGAAATTTCAAAAAACGAACAAACTTGAATTTTCCCTGAAATTCGATATACATAAAAAGAAAAAATAATAATCACGATTGCGGGAATCAAAGCAAACCACGTTCGAGAGCACGTGCAATTTTTCTCTTTTTAGAAACGTACCGAGCTCGAGTATCGAATTACTTTCCAGGTTGCGCGATGGATTGATTCGTATCGTACATTCTGACGAAAAACATCCCCCTGGGCTCAACAAAATTACATCGTTTCGCGTAATATTAAGTGTAGTAAAAAGAAATCCATGATTTTCCAATACATGTCTTTAGTTATATCTACCTCACTTTGTCCAATCGGGCTGCACTAGATGGCGTTAGAACTATGAAATTTCGTACTGAACAAAATTTTGCGACGGTTTTGTGATTGGTTGTCTCAGTTTGTGATTGGTTGGTTCCACAAAAGAATGGACTTCTTTTTACTACGCCTAATGTATTCCAGTAGTAAGCGAACATCCCTCAGGTGGAAATTGTGAAAGCTCTGAAAATGATTCACGCTCCAATAATCTCTCGCCGCGATGTGACGATTGCACAATTACGTAGACTATTTCTCAGGCCGCGACGGAAAATCTCGTTAGTGCGCACAAACGAGTACCAAAGTTGAGTGAGAACCACGAGGAAACGCATAGCGAGGAAGAGAGCGCAAGCAGAGGGGGACAGTGGGAGTTCCTGATTAATCTTGAACGTCAACAACCAACACCCTTGCGTCCGGATTTACAAGGTTGAACATTGAAATCAACCGCGTTGAATTTGTTACGCAATATCATGGGAAAACGTATTATCAAACGGGTCGACATTCGCAATCCGGAAACGATGAATTTCTGCTGAGGAAAATCATTTTCGTTAATTAAATTCGAAAATCTCTAACTAGATAAAATAATAACGACGAAGGTTAATTCTCGTTGCATTCGAACGATACAAACTTCAAGGTCATTCGATTTAAACGACAAATTAAGTAGGTATTTTTTAATAGAATGTTTAAACTTTCGTATGACTGAGTGCTTTGTAGAAATTTTCAAAATTTGAGAATTCGATATTGAAAACAACTTCGTTCATTTATTATTCGGAAATGAAAGTTTTATTAAGGAAATAAAGTTCAGGATTTTTTTCAAAAATATGTCTTACTTATTAATATTCAGATCTGAGGCTACGAAACAATTTCAAGATTGTGCACAGCTATTGACAGTTCGCACAGTCACTAACCGAATAATGGCAAAGTTACTAATATTTCGACGACGAATCGGATCCACTCGTCTCTGGGCAATATCATCGACTATCCGTGAACCTCGACTTACTTCGGGGTTTTACCAAATTATCGTCATTAATTGAGCGCACTGTTCGAGAGTAATTTGGAGTCGTTCAGCAAAACGTATAATCGTCGACGTATCGTCTAATGAGGAACAAAATGAGTGCGAATTCTCGACGAAGCCGAGTCCCCTTGCAAGCTCAATTCGTAGGTCTGCGTGTTCCTGTAATCGTTGATAATGATAACTCAAATAACAATAAAATTAGTAATACCGTAAAGAACAAATAACGTAATAATAACGCTATCAATAACAACAGAAATAAATAACAACAACAGAAATGAATAACAACAACAACAAACCCAAACAATAATAATAATAAATAATAGACAATAACAACAGCAGCAATCGCAATAACAATTTTAAAAACAACTGCAACCATTATAGCTGAAACAATAAAAATAACAAAAAAAATTATAACAATGATAATAACAGCAGCAGTTACGATAACAATATTAACAACAGCAGTAACGAAAACAACACCAATAAAATCAACAACAACAATACTATCTCAATTCTAGCACGTGATTTACCAAACCATCGAGCACCACGTATTTTCCATTCGCAAAATTTACGAACTCAAAAAAATGTTCGTAAAACTATAAAAAAAAATTACTTTTCAATGGGTACAAAAATACCAAAAAAACGATGTTTTATCGTTGTTCTCTCGGAGGCAAATTTTGGCCACTCGTTGTAAAATGTAACCTTAATTAGCACGAGTTAACAGAGTGCACTGCTGTTCGAGCCTTTTACCCCTGGCGAATTGAAAATAAGGATTCGCACTTTATCCCTCGTGAAGTGGCATTTTAAAGTGGAATACACTCTGGGCAGACATACGGAATTTCCCGTTTGAATTTTCATGGCCCCTGGCAACCCGTTGCTCGTCGGCTCACCGCTGATGCCGAGTGAGAAGAACGGAAGTGAAGAGAACGAGAGAAGGAAAAATCGAGAACACGTGGAAGAGAAAATATGTATACGAGAGAAAGCGAGCCCGAGACACGATATATCTACGCGGTACGAGGGTGGTTGAAAATTTGTACGTGCAAGAGCATACGAATTTTGTCTAATATTCATTGACGATGCCTCGTGACGAACAAACGAGATATATCTATGGGCGGCGAAGTTTCGAAGAGGAAACAGGGCGAGAAAGAGGAAGGGGGGGGGTTGAAGGCAGAGATGCTGACGTTTAGTTGACATTGCCCGTATGACAAAGTTTTCGATCCCTCTCGTGCAATCTCGTAAGAGACGATATCATCCTACCTCATCCCCTCCACTGTACCTTTGTTCACTGACAATCTATTATACGTGTACTCAAGGAAAATGCAGTTCTCTCCAAGCGATCCTCTCCTCAAACTCTACCGTTACACTTCGCAGGAAGGAAATCACAACTCCGCACGAATCTACATTCTCCGTGTCAGCTACGACCCAATCGGTTCGATTTGAAATCGATTGAGCAAGCAAAATTCATTGTCCATCCTCGGGGTAATGTCTAGAGTTCGCAGCCACTCGCTGTATCTTCGAGATATTGACTTTTAACAGGGTTTCACCTCAGTGGATAATGTAATCCATCGTGACATTGATACTAGCTCGTAGTGCTAGTAAAGTTCGAATTCTTCATTGCCCATTTAACCTTGTAAGATTACGCTAGCCAAATTTTCTTTTTTGAAAAATGGTCGACCAACAAACATCAGTGATAATCTGCTGGATAGAAATTGAGAGAATTGAAAACAAAAAAAAAAACATTTTCCTTCGTGTGAAACTCAGCTTTGCAGGGATTTGAATTTTGAGAATCGAGAGTACGAGGTAGACAGACGAAATTTTTAAACTGCGATTTATGATGGATGGATCATTTTAATTGTAAAATTGAAACACCAACTTTTGAGTCTGCGATCTCTACAGATATGAATGCTCGATTTTTCATTGTAAAATTAATCGCCGAAGAGTAAATGGATTTCGAAAATGTTTGAGGTTATGACGATTTTCAAAATTGCCTTAAGCATAGTAAAACCGCATTTCTAAATATGAAATTATACCGACCGGAAGTTGACATCCCAATATAGTGAAAGCAATTTTTCATTTTTTTTGGTTATTCATTTTTTCCAATTTTTATAGAGTTAACTCCAAAATATGGCACGAAACGCCACAATTATAATTGTTAAAAAATCAGTACTGTGCGATGGTGAAGTACTGGAGCGAGTTGTAGGCGTGGCAGTGGTCTCGAATAATATTTGGATATCCGTGACATGAGTTTGCAAACAGCCCCGAGCTCTCCACGAAATTCAAAATTCTCAATTATACTCTAGAGGTAAAAAACGTAAGAAAACCACAATGGTCTTGAAATTTTAGATTTACAGTTAAAAGTTTTTTTTTATTAATATTCCAAGTGCATGAATTTTGAAAATTCGATAGGTGAATACACTCGAGAGCGAATTTACTACGTCTCGCCGCTGTCCCAATTTTCAAGCTGTTCAACTATTTACAGTCATGTACATATACGCTTTGGTGTACGTAGCAAATTCTCTTCACGATTAATTAAATTAAAACCACGTGCTGAATAATTGTAATATAATCCGAAAAATGTTTCCCACACAAAACCTCGAGACCAGAAACTTACGTTCGAATTTGCATGATTAAAATGCAATCCTACAAAATGCATTCCTTTTCGTTAATTTTCAGGTATATCCAAAGCCTTTTAAATAAATTCTAATTATTCAGTAACGTGAAAACGTTTGTGAAATTAGATGGTTTAGATCGGTTCAAAAAAAAATGTCGATAATGCAAATTAATTATCCTTGCATCACAATATTTGGATAATGTTTTCAAACTTTACCGTTAAGTGAACCATTTTTAAGTAATTTAAAAAAAAACTGAAATTAAGTACTAAAAAAACGTTGCCAAGTACTTTTTTATTACTCCTTTTAAAAAAAAGTTTAAATGCATTGTTGTATAAAAAAAAGCTGGAGTTTTCAAAAAATCAATGTTTCAATGTGAGATTTATCGAAAAATGTGGAAGAAATCAACCACTTGCAATAAGCATGGTCCAGTATAAAATTTGAATGAACAAAAAATTAACTACCTTCGTTTAATTGGCTGGGCATATTTGCTTGCCCTACCGATCAATCAGCGAAGTAATTGAACTCACGAATGTTTTTGTCTACTTACTTTAACCCTCGAGATTCATGTTTGGGTTCGTTTGGGTTTGAAAAGAGACGAGGCTCCTCGATGTTTCGCGAGCTAACAGTAGGGCTGCTTCAATTAATACGAACGAACGTGTACTAACGTTAAGCAAAGAAGAACGAAAAAAGAAACTCTCAATGAACGTGGAAATAAAAGGTTCGTCAAACAGCCGAATGAAAAATGCAATAGATTATGAATTTCTCTGCGCATTCCATCTGCTTGAATCTCCCCCTCTGCATTTTCGTCTCCACTTGGCCTTTCAGTCTTTTCATCCTTTTTTCTCGAAACTTTTTATCCCCTCCTCTGCACTCTCTTTTTCTCTCGGTCCTGGTTCTCCACCCTTTTTTTCATCGCTTTGCCCTTGGCGGCGCGTCATTATGAAGAACAGGACGAACTGCACGAGAGACACGCGTGGGGTTCTTCACGTGAGCAGGGATGACGCTTTGTAGAGATATCCTCCATTTTCATCCCGAATCTAGTCACGTTAATTCACTAAAAAAAAGTTCACATTTTTTTCCTTCCACCGATCATTTGCAATTTCGTCGTTTCTTGGGGGGAAAACCCATTTTTTCTCATTGCAAAATTTATGTGATGAAACATTTTTACGGTTGGCACGAAATATAAAAATGCAAATGAAGTTGAAGTTTGCATCTTTTAGATGCAACGATAATGAATGTTTTCTAATTTCCCTAATTTTTTATAAACATTTTTAGCTCTCCAAAAATTGTTGAAATATTTTTGTTACGTTCTCTTGTAACTATTGAAAGTATAACTATAAAGTTATAACAAATTACGAACCTCAATTCAGAAAAAGTTTTGAATAATGATTTAAATGAAAATATGAAAAATAAACAATAAAAAATCGTTGAATTCCAACGATGAACACTTCAACGTAAAAAATGCGGGGTTGCCAAGCTTCTACCACCCAGGCTTTTACCGTTGAGTTGTCCAGTGGTGACCGAACAAACCGAGAGCTTTCACCACCCTTATTACTACCCTTATTACTCTTGCGCGCGTACGCTGCTTAAAGTGGCTCGAGAAAAAGCTCAACATGCTCTTCTGTAAAATGGCAAACATCGGGGATCTTCTGTTGTTTGCGCGAACAAAATGTGTAAAATTTAACGGTCCAATCTCGTCGTTGTTAGAAAAAGAATGGACGTTCTTTTTGAACAATTATTTTCAAAAGAAACGGAAAGAGACTTCTGTAGATATATCAAGGTTAATTGTCGTCAATAATGGGAATTCTCCATTCGTCGAAAGAATTATCAAATTTTCAATTTTTGCTATTTGCAATTTTCAAAATAAGGCAAATATCATTTCAATCTAACTGGTTCTGTAAATGTGAGTTGGCCCTTTACGTCCAGCTTGTCACTTCGTTATTGCCCACTTTGAAGAGAATCCTTTGATCTTTCCTCTTCTAGCGGATAATTCGGACGAGGGCGCGGGGCAACTGAGTGAAACTCGTGTTAATAAAGTACCTACGATGTTGACCAAGTTGCAACCTTGTTTGGGTTTGGGTTTGGGTTTGGGTAAAATGTTGACCAAGTTCCGACCTTGTTTGGGTTTGGGTTTGGGTAAAATGTTGACCAAGTTCCGACCTTGTTTGGGCTTGGGTTTGGATACGATATTGACCAAGTTCTGTCCTTGTTTGGGTTTGGGTTTGGATACAATATTGACCAAGTTCCGACCTTATTTGGGTTTGTTTGGGTCTGGGTACGATGTTGATCAAGTTCCGACCTTGTTACAACAGGAATCTCAGTACCCCACCATCGACGAGGAACACGATGAGCCTGAGCCCGACCAAGGGGTCACCCATTCAAGTATCGATTTTCTCATTACCCGTGCAAACCCAGCATGCTTATTCTCCCGTAAACCCGTGGTCAATCAATCACAACTTCACGTAAGTGATATCCAGTTTCTTCGTGGCTGATTGACCGTCCTTTCTCTCCTTTGTCATAAAAAAAAGCTCCGAATTCGTTGACTTTACCTTCATTTCTCTCGAGACGTCGAATAAATAATTCGTGAGTTGCGCCGAGTCTCGTACATCGTCGCAGGAGGAGGTTTAATTCGGAGTTAATAATGCACAATTGCCGTCGAATGAAACCTTAAACGTACAAGCACGGACACACCCGCAGACGCACTATTCATCGTTCGTCTCATGAATGAATAGACGACCAATAACAAAAGAGTACAACGTCGAGGATCCATTAACTTATTGCTTCGACTTGCCTGTATTGTGCCTTGAGGCAGGAAGACCATTGACAAACTCAAAAGTGATGGGTTTCTTATGATTTATTTTTTCTTGGAAGGAATACACATAGAAATTTGGATCTTTACATATGTTTTGTTTCATATTTTAATTGTTTGAAAAAAATATGTACACTTTTTTTTCATGCAAATTGCCCATCGTCTACATTAATATTTAAAAGGAGATTTCAAAAAAATTACTGCACTGCTGGGGTCCTCCCTCACGCTGTAATTATCTGAAAACAAAAAATCAAAACGATTCTTAAAGACAACACCCATACGCTGTTGGTGAACCAGGATTTTTTAAATATGTCCAAAATGCAGCAAATGGCAGCTTAATAAAGTCAATTTCGTGATTTTTCATGAAATTTTTGCTATATTTGAAGGCAAAAGTAGGTTTTATTTTTGGAATTCTAAATAATATTGAAGTTCACCAACAAACTGCTGATGTAACGAAAATTTGTGAAAAATTTCATCGAAATCGGTTGAATAGTTTCGGCGTAATCGCTCCAGCAGTTGGTAAAAACATAGTTTTAAGAAAACCGCGCCCAAAGTTGCATAACTCTGTTTACTCGAAACGAACGCTTTTGGCGTCTTTTTGCAAAAAATCCAACAATTCCTGAAATTTCACTGTAAAAGTTGAATACAATATTCTTAAAAAAATTGAATTATCAATTTATCGAGAAAAAAAAATGGATTTTTTCTAATTTGTAAATAGTCTTCCTACTTTAAGACTCCAGCACATCATGCTTACTCATCCGCTTTCTCGAGTCCACTTTCGCTTCTTCTCTACCTCTCGTTCTTTCGTGCTGGCTTTTTTTACGATGAGCTAATACGCCGAGAGGATTACCCGGGACTTTCACACGGAAAAGCCACTGGTAACTTCCCCCAGCTGTCCTCGTGGTACACCGGATACTTCTTCCTTCTTCAATGTCGAATCGATTTGCATATCTTCTGTGAATCTTCCTAGTCTGAGTCTTCGCACGTCTCTCAGCTCATCTGTGTACGAATGTGAGGAAAGGTGAATTGAAGATATCTCGCGTCGAGAATGGTCCTGATAGATGCCTACTTTTCTTATCCCCAACGACGTCGGGACACCGATGAGTTCGAAACCGGTTTTTGATGAAAAGAAATATACTAGTGGAAGGTTCTATACCTGAAGTTGACTATTTGGTTAATGATACATTGATTGGATTGAGAGAATTCGTCTCAAAGGCATGGGAAATATTTATTGTGTATATCATAATGTAGAGTTCGATTGAGAGAAAATTGAAGTTCACTGATTTATATACAGGGTGTCCAACGTAAGATTGTCATCCGTGGAATGGGGAGTTGGGCCTGAAATTCTGAGTCGATTGGTATAAGCATGTATGGTTCCTGGATCAATCTCTGAATTGTTATTAATTTTGAAAGGCAGCCAATCAGGTGCGCACGTTCAGTGGGATTAGCCTTGGAATAATGATTATATTTAGACGTTTAGTGCCATGTTGCAGGTCCGTGTCGATGTATTTTTATACCTTGAAGACAAATCCACAATTTAATTCGCATTGAACTCTCCATTTCTAGGGAAAAATGTCGAAAAAATATTCTAGAA
>JAPYZJ010000725.1:0-37409 GCA_030522765.1 Ophioninae sp. B BG-2022a
AAATGGTGCCGTCGCCGGTCCGAACACGATTACTATTCACGCACACAAGCTTACTTCCCGTTTTGCCCCGAGGTCCGTTTTGCCCCGGTCTCCCCTAAATTTCGAAAAAATACTCGAGAAAAAAATAAATGTCAGAGAAAAATTCTGAAAAAATTCCAGGCGATTTATTATGAAAATACGCAGTTTTTTGTATTATTAACAATTTCTCTTAAAACCTATCGTTCTTGGGTTATTTTTAATTTTGCAAAATTTGTCGTTTTTAGCAAAAAATGAAATAACTCCCAAAAAAAAATCGCACAATTTTTTAAAAAAGTAATATGGTGCTTCTATGTACTCTTTCAAGTTTTTCTGAGTAAAAAAAAAACAAACAAATTTTCTTAGAATCGGTGCCGGATTCGCGAGGGTTGAAAAAAGGCCTAAAAACGGCCACATACCAAAATCCGTACCGGGTACAAAAAAAATTGAAAAAAATATTAAAATACAGTAAACTGAAGCCTGATATATCTTCTTTCAAATGACGCTTTGGATTTTCGAATATCTTTTTTTTTGGCAAAGTTATCAAACTTTAAGTGCGGGAAAAAATATCGACTGGTGTATCCAAACTTTTGAGCTATTATATATATATATATATAATATGTGATAAAATATATACTATTTATTGCATTTGTATTATCGTTCCTTTACGGTTTTTTTTAAAGGGGATACGGATCCCTAGGATTGATACGTATCAATGATCCGGCAACAACGATGACTCTGGGATCAGAGTGGAGTCATCGGAACGTGAAATACTCGACCAGCAGGAAGTCAAGGGCCACGAACGCATTGTTGGTCCATTGGCTATAAAATTTTTTCCCGACGTAGATGTACCCCGCTTGAAACCGAACATTTTTCTGTTTTCGACGTACAGTTGTGAGGTTTACGGGGCACGCGCACACACAACGACCGATATTTTGGTTTCTCGTAGCGGTCACAAGGTAGCGCGCGAACGATACTCCACGGTAGCTAGATCCCATCCGTAATCCTAAAAAATGGACCGACCGTTTCCGGTCTCCCTTTCCTATGCGATTTTTGTTCACCTTTTTTATTCTATTTCCCATTCTACCGATTTTCTATTGCTCCGTCCCTTTTCCTCTACTTTGCCCATTTCCTATTTTTTCTCTCATTTTTTCATTTTTTGGGAATCCCGGGATACCTACATGATTTGTTTTTTGTACGTTGCCAAGTTTGAAACATTTTTCGATGGATGTTCACGTATCCACGAATTTTGGTGATATTTCCGCTACCGAGATTAATTTTCATCGTACGATACTCGCTGGTATCAATGAAAAAAAAAAAAAACAAGAAAAACGAACCCTGCAGTGTAAAAAAGCTTGATGAAAATAAGACACCACTGTCGTATTTTTATCTATGCTTTTTCATTTTTTCTTTTTCAAAATACTGCGTAAACAAAAATTATCACTATGAACAAACAATTTATTTGCTATTGATGGATCGTTTTTTGCATTATTCCGTTACTCTTAGTTCTAAAGTTATTCTCAATTAATCAATCGTAAATAAATTTCTTTATTCCGCTATTAATGAAATCTAAAAAGAGGATGAAAATAGAATAAAATAAAAAATACGTCAAATCGATAAAATGAATATACGTTATTTTAAAAAGAATTGATTGAAATCGAATGGAATTTAAAGTCTATTTTCAAGATTCGTAATTAGGGAATCCGTTCAAGTAAAATAGACGTGTGTTTGGAAAAATAAAAAATAACATTAATTAAAAACAATCTGTTTGTTTTTATCTTCACATATCCTAATTTTTCTACCCTATTTCTGTGTTTTCTATGTTATCATGTTTATATGAGTATTGTTTACTTCGAAATTTTTAAATACGTTAGAATTTTTGCTAACTGAATGAATTTGATAAGAAACTATTTTCATTAATATAGTTTTTCAATTTTAAATACCGCGTTAAAGTTTTCACGATACTTTAAACTTTTCTCGATAATTAGAAACTCGTAAAATAAATACCAAGAAACATCGAAAAGAAAAAAAAAAACGTATATGGTCGAGAATTTTCGTAACGAGTGCTCGACTTGAAATAAATGTTAAATTGAAATGCATAATTAGTCACGAGCTGTTCACGTCACGAGTTACGTTCCTGTTGGAACGAAAAATGATTTTTTATTTTTTCGATTGCAATAAGTCTCGTAATCGACGAAAGGTCGAGCCAGGAGGAAATAAAAATGAAAAAACATTTAAAAAGTTGAAAAAATAAAATAAAAGCCTGTGTACTCGAAGCACATTACTAACTTGATCTATTTTCATAACGAAGCCCCGACAAACGCGAAGGAGTAAACGAGTGACGAAACCAATATGCGGACGGTTGCGTTTACCTTTCATACGTCGGGAATCTCTTTCGGGCGGAATCGTTCTTGCCGTTGGAGAAGCGTCCTTAAGGGGGTGGCTGGGAGGGTTGTATATAGAAACGAGACTCGGAGTGTATGTATGGAGGATTGAGGGAGGAAGGTACAGAGTGCTCTTTCCATCCGGGAGCAACCAGGTTATATTCCGGCGCGGGTTGCTCTCCATGTTCGACGAGAGAGTCCAGAGAAACGGAGGACATCCAAAGAGAGAGAGAGGGAGGGAGAGGGAAGGAAAGAAAAAAAGAGAGGCGGGAGGGAGAGAGAAAGCAGGGTCCTATAAATAATTAGCGAGGAGTCGCTCTTCGGTCGTCGGGCGTAAGCCGCTTACGACCCTCGCACCCCACTCCCGGGGTTGCCTCCCTCACCTCTTCAGTCCACTATCCTGTACCGTGTCGTCGGTCCCCCCATCGCGGCCCTCGCTTTCGTCACCGACGCCGCCGATGCTATAGACTCGCGCTTCGCGACCCCGTCGTCGTGACCTCACCCTCGATAGTACCCGGCGATCCCTTCCTCGCCCATGTTCGCCGTTTCTCGCTACCCGCTCTCTCTCTCTCTCTCTCTCTCTCTCTCTCTCTCTCTCGCTTGTTCTCTCTTTCTCTCTGTCTCTCTTTTGCTATCCCTTTCTCCCTGGCTCGTTTCTCTCCCTTTCTTCCTCTCGCGTTCTCTCTATAACTCTCTACCCTCTCTTGCTCTCTTCTCTCTCTCTCTCTCTCTTAGACTCGCTCTCTCTCCCTCTCTTTCTTATGTTTTTTGGTTTATACTGCATTTTTAAAAATTTATATTGGGTTTTTATGTTCATTTTGCGTTTTTTATTCATACTGCGTTTTTTTTGTTGATTTTGCGTTTTTTGTATTTTTTGTTAGATTATTTTAGTCATTATTTAGTAAAATTTTTGTATTTCATTTTGTAATTCCCAAATAGCCCAAACGTTTGAATTAATTGAATGTTTTAACTAAGGAATAATAGAATTTATCATAATCATCTCTCTCTTGATCTCCCTCTCGACCTCTCAACTCTTGCTGTGTTTCTCTCGCCCACTCTCTTAGTCTCTCTTTCTCTCGGCCTCTCCCTTTCTCTTTCTCTCAGCCTCTCTTTCTCTTCATCCCTCTCTCTCGCTCTCTCTTCTCAAGATACTCATCCACCGGTTTGCCAAAGAAGTGGAGGACAGTGGATGGAAGACTCGCCGATACCATGTGATGTACATCGACCTCTCAGGGTTGGTGACTCGTCGATGTGCAGTCAAAGTTCACCTATTCTACGATGCAGAGCCTTCCCAACCCATTTGCTGGTTAAAGCGATTTGTACTCTTGCGCCATCTAGGACGTGCAATTTTAACGTTTCGGAAATTTCCGGTCTATTGCCTAGGTCCGTTGACTGAAATAATCTATAGTTCGGTAGCAGACCGGGGCGCCAAAATCCACTTTGAATATAGGTACCAAATCGGCCTGCTAACATTAACTTCGATGTTAACTCGGTACAAAATAGTCATGAAAAACATTTTTTTCAAATCTCAATGAAAATAAAACAAAATATCCTACATAAAATAATGTTTACTCGTTTTTTATTTATTCGTTCGTTCCAGCCAGCCCTTTTCCCTTTTTCCTTTCACTTCTCGAATCCCATCAAACCCAAACAAACCCAAGCGGTCACCGCTCCAAGTATCCATTTTCCAAATATATTTCAAACGAAACTTGGCGCATTACGAGTCGTTTTTCATCGACTGCATCAGCGAAGAGTACACAAAGGGCAAGGAACCTTTGGCATCAGCAGAAACTTTAGCAGGCTTGTCATTCCCATTTTCCGGGCTACGAAAGAGCCAAGCGAAAAATGCTTGCAAGCTAGGTCCTTAAATGGAGGAGAGAACACAAGCCAGAATGGAAACGGGAGGAAAATGTACCCTCGGAGTGAGAGACAGTGGTAAAGAGGTCGATAGGGAGATTTGCAAAGAATAGAGAACGAGAGATGTGAGTGAGGGAGCCCTCTTCGCTTCCTCCTCATAACCATCGACATACATCGCTATAACCAGAAAGAACCTTCCGTATCTCTTTATATACAGCCCTGCAAATGTATATTCGTCTAAGCGGAGAAAATAGGGCGGCCCTTCTTGCCATCCTCGAAACGTAAAGCCCCAAGGAGCGAGGGGGGGGGGGGGCAAGAGGAAGTCAGGAAAAAAGGCGCATGAAAGTGAATTGATTGCACCGACCGTATGACCCCAAACATTTTCACCCGATAAGACTTCGAACATTTTCCTTGCGAAATGTAACGACGATAGTTTATTGAGAGAAAATTGCAAAAAAATGAACTTGATCGTGAAATCCATAATCCCCTCCGGTTATAATTATGGAAAATCTCTTATCACCTAAGCTGATAAAAAACTTATTATTGTTACGAGATAAGGGATGTCATTATTGAGTAATTATTTAATGAAAAATTACTCGATAATTAATCATTGTAGGGTAATATGGTTGGATAAGTTTGATTAATTTAATAACCGTAATATCGTTGATAACGACAATAATTTATTTACTTGATTTTTACTTCCTTCAATTTAATAAAGTAAATAATATAAAGTTAAAATTATTATTATTATTAATAAAATTAATTAATAATTTATGGATTATAAAATTCGTAATTCATTCGAGTTTCATTGTTAAAAATTAATTCAACGTTCATTTGAAATTCATTATGTTTAATTAGTTCGAAATTAAAATAAGACCATCATTGTTGACTTTTGATTTATTCTTGTGTGACCTTAAATACATTTAATCAGGCAAGAATCAAAATATAAAGCAAACAAATTGAGTAAAATTGTTCACTTAATAATTAAGTAATAAAAAATAAGAAATATAAAATTAACAATTAAAGCATTGAAAATTCAAATTTCATTAATTATCACGTGAAAAAATCGAGTAAGAAATAAGTATTGTCTGATTATCGTTTTACTTTTAACTGTACTCTTTCTACAAGACGAATTAATTTTATTTCACAATTTAATCGAAACGTTTTTTCCGTGTTTTAAAAATATGTATTTTTAAGTAACCTGGCAAACTGGAGTGCCAAGTTTATAAACAATTTAGGAGGTTTAATAGATTTTTTCAGACGCCGACCTAAATTATACATATATAGACATATATACAAAAAGTACATTAGACAAGTTTCTCCTGTCCGATTTTTGACGTGCGTTCGCGTAGACCGTTCAACTACATGCAAGAAAAGACTAGTAGTTGAAGAGAGGAACAAACAAAGTAGAGAGAGAAGGAGAGAGAGAGAGAGAGAGAGAGAGAATAAAAGGCGTGCGTCATGGGTTACAAAGTGAATCTCGGATTACGGCGTGTGCCACGGTTTCTCGTTCCGTGTCTCCCAAGAGAACGCCCGCGCTCTTCTAACATACGCGAAACCTTACACTTTCAGTTGGTGATAATTTGGGCCGCATTATTGCTATACGGTACATTTTGGCGATTAATCGTTTTTTTTTTTCAATGCGTATTTGTTATAAACATTCTAATAACTGAAGGGAAATTAATCTTAAAAGTAATCAAAACGTTCATTAAATTAATTAATTAAATTCAAATTGAATTTCCATTTTTTAATTGAAGGGAGTTTCCTTTATTCCATGTATACCCTTGTGAGTTTTTACATATCTCCTTTCTTTTTTCTCCTCGAGTTCCAATTTCCAATTTTTCTAATATTTCCAATTCTTCCAATTTTTCCAATATTTCCAATTTTCCAACTTTTCCTTGCTAACCTTCCACTGGTTCATCTTTTTCCTGTCATTCCCTAGCCGCATTTCGCTAAGCTAGCTTAGCTATAATATACCGCATTTGCCGAGGACACGGGGAAACTGTGGAAAACCCGTGCCGGTATAGACGGCCCTGTATTTGCCTGATTCCTTGGTGTACGTCAATACACACTTTGTATTAAAGTATCTACATCAAAGTATCAGAAAAAACGGCCTCCCGCTCACTGGTCGATGCGCCAGCTAGAGCACGGCTAAACGGTCACCGCACCAAGTATCAGCCTCTCTAGATGCTGCTTACCATCAGTGATCGCCCGAGCCGCACTCCGACCGCCCAACAACCAGCATCGGTTCATTTTTTAATTTATTTAAACTAATTATAAATTAATTTTTTACTTCTAATAATTAAAATTAATTAACATTGAGTTCTGTTATTTAATGAATACGTTTGAATAATCTTATTATTATTATTATCAATAATTACCCAAACAAACTCAGCATATATCCAGGTTTTATAGATATATTTTTCACTATTTTGTAAAATGGCTGGCAAACGCCACAACCCAACATATTAATTTGATATTTAATCTAATCCAATATCCTAAATTTCGAAAATAAAATATTTGCAGATTTTTCGGCATTTTCCAGTTCCGTTCGTTCAGCAACGATCAACGTCTGCGAAAGCTGTTTTCCCAAAATCAACCTCGTTAAATTCGTATATTTACAATTACTAAATTATTTACTGAAAAAAAGAACACTAATAGTAAAAATAAATAATAGTAATGAATAATACAAATAAAAATTCTAAAGCAATTCACGCAATAATATTAATAAATAATAGCAATAATAACAATAAAAATAATAATAGAGAGTAAAATTTAAAAATAATTCACGCACTTTTGTGTGGGTTTTGGGGAATTATATTTTTATCAAGAACTATAATTCCCCAAAACCCAAAACCCAAACAAAAATGCGTGAATTACTTACTTGAGTAATAATATTTTCATCAAGAACTATAATCGCCTAAATGTTAATGAATTTTGACGATTTTTTTAAATATCCTTAAGCAGCACATTAATTTTATGTCGATATCTAGTCGACGCAAAGAATCACGAGTAATCAAGAAAACGTAACAAAATTCAATGTTGAAGAGGCAGTTGCCGGACGATGCCCATTCTACCCGGAAAACCCCATGTGTATTGGCATCGGCTTGGATAAATATATATATGTGGTTTGCAAGGTCGAAAAAAAAGCTACACGAGAGACGTTGTATTAATGGGTACGTAATAGCCTATTTGTGATCGGTAATAGCCGCAGCGATGCGGCAAGGCTCCCCGAAAGCTCTTCTCCTAAAATATATAGATGTACATATCAGAGTCTCTTTCTCCCTCTCTCTCGTAATATCAAGCGGCCTCGCCGAGCCCAACCCCCCATGGGAAATCTCTGGTCTGCACGCTCCGTTCAACCCCTAACGGAACTCCCGGAACAGAGAAACGATTTTTTTAATCTGTCCTTACCATTTTTTTTTCTTTTACACGACTTTTATGTATGGTGAACAAGCGTTGGCAATTCTTCCCTTTTTTCTCCGAGATATAAATTAAATGGTTAAAAATTGGTCGGGATAAAGGGCTTCGTGGGTGGCGTTTTGACCGACTACGAACGAATTTCACATTCATTTTCCCGTTGCGCAATATCAAAAGTCACCATTTTTGTTCATAACTATTGTTATCGATAATTAGGAAAAAATATATATATATATATATTGAGTTTCCTAATGATCGCTAATTAATTAATCGTTAAAACAAACCTTTCACTATTTTTTATAACCCCGGTCCAATGCTGATCCCCTTGATGACACTCCAATCACTCGATCCTAAAATCCTTGAGTCGAACATTGACGAAAAAACCGTAGCACTGGTTGAGTCTGACCTTCGGAATACGGAACGAGAACTCGCTGATGATATAATAGTGTTGAACGCGCCAACTTATTATGTCCAATTGCAATGATCCGTTTCCACATCCGGAAGCTTTCGAGTTTTATTGATTGCCTGGCCAACCTAATGGATTGAAAGTATTCGTTTTGAGAATGTTGGCTATTGAATTGTCATTGACCTAGAAACATCTTTCATAAACACAGACAAATTCTTCGTTAACCTGGAAATGTCTTTTATTAACTTGGATAAACTTTTTATTAACCTAGAAAAGTGCTTCTTTAACGTAGAGAAATTCTTCATTGACCTAGAGAATTTTTTCTTCAATCTAGAAAAAATTATCTTCAATCAATTTAGAAAAATCCTTTATTAACCTAGAAAAATCTTTGATTGATCAAGAAAAATTCTTCATTAACCTAAAAAAATGACTATTATCAACAATGATAATTTTCTCTATCCGTTGACACGTATAACTGCGCCATCAATGATCGAACCGAAATTGACCGAATGTTTCACAGTTTGGGGATTCACCTGACCGAAGGAGACATTGTGCTTGGACAATAAAAGTCACATCCGTTTCAGGCGTTGAGGCACTTAGCACCGCAGAGAGGAAGAAAAAGTTAAAGAAAGAGGGTCACCTGACGTCTCTTCACTAACCTTAGGGTGAGACCGCACTGTTTCCGTTTCCTAGGGCGAGGAAAATTTATATGTGTACTCATAATGAGATACAGGAGCTAAGTATTGGATTTATAGCTGGCGTAAGTAAAGAGGAGGAAGAGGGTGTCCAAAGTCGAAAAAGTGTTCTATGGCGAGGAAAACTCGAGGTGTCGAATTCAATATTGAAAAGGAAGAAGGGGGGGAGGGGTTCGTAGGATCGAAGATGGAGAAACGGAAATCTCCCACGTCCGGCGGAACATTCTGATTTTTCTTTTCCGTTTCCCCGACAATGGAATTCAACGTGTGGATCTTTTGGAGCTTCTCGTGGGTGTGTTTGGGCCTGCGAGTCCGAATTGACGAGCGTGACAGGCTGCATAAAAAAAGAAGCAGGTAGGGAAGACAAATTCACTGGCTACCGAAACGCCCCTTTCAAAACGTTTTACCAGGATCGCCTTCAGCGACCGGCTAATACATGTAGGTTATTTATTTGGCGACAATAGTGAAGTATGGTCGTGTGACCCGGGCACGAAAGTAGGGAGAGAGGACAGGCATTCTCGTCTTTCGAATACCTTCGAATGACGACGATGAAAAGCTCGTTAGAGTTCGAATAAGGTCGACCGAGCCCGGGCTAGTGCACGGGATAATTAATGTGGGAACGAGAAAATGTGCCAAACGAAAAATTAGGCTCTTACTTCATTTCCATGCGTATTTGTCTTCCATCTTTTATGAAAATGTCAATTTTTTGTTTACGAAATTCAGTAATCGCAGTTGAGTGAAATTGGATACCTGAAAATATTGGCCCTTAATAAGAAACATGAAAATATTGGTCTTTATAAGAAACCTAAAAATATCAACCCTCAATAAGAAACCTAAAAATATTGGCCTGTAACAAAAAACCGAAAAATATTGGCTTTTCATTTATTTAAAACCTAGAAGTATTAGCTTTCAATAAGAAACCTAAAAGTATTGGCCCTCAATGGAAAACCTAAAAATATCAAAATATCACGTAAGTACACAATTGACTTAAATTAACAGAAAAACATAATCAAATCAACTTTAAATTACCTTTTAATTAATTGATTTAATAATTTAATTGACTAGTCAAGTTTTATCCACGTTATCAGCATGGGAAGTATAAAAAAACCAGAACATCGAAAAACCAAAAAAACGGACCCTCGGTCGCTAATTCGTGTGACGTTTTCACAGTGGGTGGAGGTCAAATGAAAAAAAAAAAGAGAATTGGCTATTGTTCGGGAGAAGTACGAGATCGCGAGGAAGAATGATGGATAATGACGATTCGGGGTGCGAGGAATGACACCGAACTAGGTGCAGCAACCATAGGAATGACGGACCGATCGGTGATAATCAATTTCGAGGATCGATCGAAGAATCGATACAACGCTCGGGAGATCTCCCGCGAGTATTACGCTGCAGAAATTCGTGAATGGAACGTCGAGTTCGGTTGAAGTAGCGAGAGCGATCGGCTCCCCGGCGAGCTCAGCCAAACTTGTGTGCACTCTTTCTTTCTCCGCGTCTCTTGCCTTCTCTGAAGGTATTGTGTACTCTCGAGGGAGCGCAACACCAGAAGAAAAAAAACGAGACCGGGGGTATTGTCTGGGACACATCGAATTATCTATATATGAATCACGAGTGTATATACGTATAACCTATCCCCATCGCAGCTTCGGTTACAAAATGAGACCTTCGTATCGCGAACGGTTTTTATGGCAGTGGAAGACTGATCCATTGCATGAGAAAAGTTCACGATGCTTTTAATAAGCACTTGTTTTCAAGAAAAAATACATTATTTCTAGTTGATTTTTTGTATTTAACAAATTGTACACTTTTACTTTATTTTTTGTTTAAAAAATTGTCGATTTTTATTTGGGGAGGAAGTTATGGCATTCACCATACCATATGGCTTATCTATGGTCTCTACTTATGGCTTTTAACATAGGTGAAAACCTAGGGCATATTTTCACAGCTAAATAGCTATGGTAAAAACCATAAGTTCCCTTTATATGAATATCATGTTTCTCACTATGTAACAACCTATCGTTTTCGCCATAAACGAAACGTAATGCTAGAAGACCTCTAATGTTTACCTATGGTTTTACCACGAATATACAGCTATGGTAAAAGCTATGGTAAAAGCCATAAAATTCTCATCAAACAAAAGCCCATGGTTTTTTATCGTAGCTATTAGCATATAGTTTTTACCATAGCCATTAACCTATGGTTTTAGCAAAAACAAATATCTATGGTGTTCAATCTACTCTTTACCATAGATTTTTTTATGTTTGGTATTCAATGGATTTTCAGTGAAATTCGAAATACGATGTGGTGCGCAGTCCGCCAGTCATCGACGAACAATTTGTATTTCTTCGTAAATATTGAAGGACCTCGCCCAAAAACCCATGAAATCGATTGAAAATTGACGACTTGATTTTGTTTGGAAATCCGGGGGTGCGAAACCTCTCGACCACGATGATCGGCAATTTTCTACACGTAGAAACGATTCGTGAGGATAGATCGGCGCGAACTATGTAAAAGACGCGGACAATACGAAGGAGCACCTGTACAAGCCAATGTTGTGACTATCCCTGACGATAGTGTCCCAGGGGTAACGATACACACTTATACCTCGCATGATGACCGGCAAATTTATCCATCGCCGTCAGACTCCAAAGAAAACTACAAGTTCTCGATTCTCGGTACTGACGGTCACCCTCTCTATACCGTTGCGATTATCCTCTCGATTTCTAACCTGACACGGATTATCGATCATAAAACTTTTGAATACTACGGAGGCGGGGGTGTCACAACGAGAATTACGAATCCCATTGAAGATGCGTCTACACGAGAACACACCTATCGAAGATCGACTACCCATCGTGACACCCACTATTTTTTTGTTCTCCTTATTCGCTGCCTACTCTATCAAATTCTCGTCCTTTTATATTCTCATTTCGCGGAGCGTACAGTCACCATTCTCCATTACGGAAAAAGGACTTTTTCGAATTTCTAAGATTCGCTCTCACGATACACGAGAATATATAAGGACAGTCCATACATATACTGTACAGTCAAAATCGTGAAAATATTTTTACTCCACTTTCGCGAAATTAACTTTTTTGATTTTTTTTATTATTGAAATGAAAAACGAACTTTTTCGAATTTTTATTATATTATTTTGCTTAAGACTAAATGTTATATTATAAAATAAAAATACAACATTCATTTCCAATATTAAAATTTCATTTTGCAATAATTATAACCTAATAGTTTCAAATAAATACAATTATTATTACAAATAAAACATTATTTTTACCATATTTAAAAATAATGCTTATTTATAATATAAAGTAATCAACAAAACAATTAAATCTACGAAATTTTCCACCGCTCGTCGGTCTCGTCGACGATTACACGCATGAATAGACCCGAACGTACAAATTAAACAAAAAAACAAAAGCCAGGATATACCGTTGTTTTTTGTCTCGCGTTCACGTTGGCTCGTATCAACGAAAATCGAAGTGGCCGGCACACGTATGGTATGTCGTATGGTGCGCGGAAGCGTTAACTCGCTGCACACGTATTCATAGAAATATACATATCTACGTATATACATATATAAATATATATATTTACATATGTATTTATAGATGTATATATATATACGTGTAGACGAGAATTTTTCCGGCATAGTCACAGTCGGCTCGATAGTACGGAACGTCATATGGCCATAGGTTAATGGAAGCAAGCCGGTTTCAGCTACTCTAATAGTATAGTAATGCGGGCTGATCTTTTCGAAATCCCGTAAGAGCATTAACCGCTCTCGCACGTGAGCAAGTTAAATTGCTGTGTTGTGGCGGTTGCTCCTATCCGTGTGTGACTCCTCTGGGGATAAATACAAATATAGAGACATATATACATATATATATGGAGTAGCCTATACGTACATAAATGCACGGGGTATAGGCGTCGGGGTGGCCCATCAAATGGCCCAGGTCAGCTTGCACACCGGTATATGGGTGCACGGTTATCACCTGGTTTTTGTTATCCATTTGCTTATCAATGCTATTATGCATATGCGTTTATATTTATATATATATACGATTTGTCGTGAAGTATATTTATTTGTGTATATATATATATATATATATATATATATATATATAAGTACAGTCTTGATCAGAAGTATTTCCATCGGGACGAAGAATTTAAAATCTCGGCGAAAAAAAATCGTAAAGGAATCTGCCAAACGCTGTTTCGAAGAGCATGGACCTAGCTTCGATTTCCTTTTTATTTCGATTTTTACGATTTTTTTTTTTGTACTTACATGTTACGTCATTTTGAAAATACCGGTTTTTCGCGATTTTTCGAGATTGGTAGAATCGCGCGCTGTGGACTCTGAAAAGTTGTAATCTTAATGATTGGTGACCAAATCGAGGAAAGGGAGACCATTGGTTTTGGTTTTATTTTTGCAACAGGTAAAACAAGATTGTATTTTTTTTCGTTGAGTTATGGGGTTTTTGGTTATAAGTGAAGAGTTGTTGTTCATTGACAATTACTGGCGATACGATTTTTAATTTTTGTAGTTTTATTCCAATTGAGATTTTTTTTAACTGGGGTCAAATTTTGTTGAAGGGCCATCGATGCTTCTTTTAGTTCTTTAATCCTAAATGCGACTAATTTGGTTGAGATTTCGAAGTAAAATAATATTAAATGTTGTGTCGTTACAGAGTGATGTTTTATTGTGGTTTTTCAATATTAAATTTGTTCTTAACTATTTAATTGAATTATTTAAAAATTACAAACTATATTTATTTAACTAAATTTTTGAACATTTGAAAAAAATTATATTATTTCTAAAAAATTAAATTCAAAATTCAATTCCATTTATTCCTTTGAATAAAGTTCGTTTTGTTAGGTCATATTCCTCTTTAATAAAGTTTAATTACGGTTTTTATTAAGTTTTTTAAATTGATTCGTCAAGAATTCTGTGTTATTGAATTTTTGTATAGTAACCTAATATCTCTTCGTAGACTTCTTTTAATTTGTTATTATTTTAAAAAATATTCTCATTTTGAATATTAATCTAGTTCTTATTTTTATAACAAAAAAATTAGGTTATAGTTATTATACCTCCTGAAATCTAGCTCTGTGTTTATAGAAAATTAGCTCCAAATCTTTTGGTTTTTCAGAAGATATCTTATTATTAAAAATAATAATAATCATCATTTTGTTAACATAGATGTTGTTGAAAAAAAAATGACGCTTGAAATGATTTTGAAGGTATTAAAAGTACATAATGTAAAATATAGTGAAAACCAGGTGACATGAGGGCGTAAACGTATGTTTGATGTTTTTATATATATGCTCGCGTACATTTCGCGCCATTTATTGTATAAAATATTGCAGCAGTAAAATGTAGCAGCTGAGCGTAAAATTACGATCTTCCTGCTCAATCCGTAAACAAATTGATTCACTCGAGCACCCAGTTTCACGGAACAACAACGCAACAACTGTTTGCGAACTTCCGGGCGGCTGATCCTGCTGATAAAATTATGAATTTTATCATCCAAGTACGGAACTTCTTTTTCATCAAAACTTGTATCGAAAAAAACGCGAACTGAAATAAATCACCATAGCTATTCTCCAAAAATGCAATGTGCAAAATAAAAAACAGATTATTTAGGCTTACTCGGTAATACGATTTTTTGTTCGGGTTCGGTTGGGTTCTGTCAGTATATACGTTTTTTTTCAAAGCTCGAGAGCCTAATTCGTAATTCAGTTTTTTATTTGTAAAATGTTATTTATTTATAAAAATGTCGTTTATTTATTCATCAAGAAAATTAACAAAAAGCTTTTAGGAAGTCTGAAATTCGATTCTTCGTTTGGGTTTGTTCAGGTTCCGATAGTATAGAGAATTAAACAATCACTAGAACCTATTCCATAATTCGGGTTTTTTTATTTGGGTTTGTTGAGGTTTCGATAGTATGAACGATGAAAGAAATTACTAGGACCTAATCCTTGATTCGTTTTATTGTTTGCGTTTGTTTAGATTCCGATAAAATATACAACTAATGAATCACTAGCACCTAACCCGTAGCTTGTTTTTCGGTTTGGGTTAGTTTAGGTTTCGGTAGTATATAAAATTTTAAAAGTTACTAGGACCTAATCCTCAATTCGGTACCTCACAACAGAATCACTACAGCCTATTTCGTAATTCGATTTGTTTGTTTAAGTTAATTTGGGTTTTGATACTAGGATACAATTAAAAAAAAACCTAACAAACTCCTTACAAAAAGAAAACCAGCAGATTATATCAATCATTGATCGTATGAACAAACCCCAGGTATTTTCAACGATTCAGTACTCAGTCCTCCATCTTAACTGCTCCAGCCACCGCAACTTTCAATATCGTTCCAACCGATTTTGAAAAAGATCCGAGTACTCGAAAGTACACGGGCGCAATCATGGAATCCTGATTGTAAAAGGAAAGAAAAACAGAAAAAAAAAACAAAAAAGAAACGTTGCTATCAGCAAGGCAAGCTCCGGAGAAGATTTATCGGAGGCCCGTGCGTTGTAGCAACAAACAGAAAACGAAAAAAAAAGGACAAAATAACGTGAAGCGAATGATTTGACTTTCGCGATGTAGGAATCATCTCATGGTTGGTAGGCACGCGTTACGAAACCAGCACGGATGATGAATAGTCGTTTCCCTTCACCCCCTGTCGCCTAACCCCACCAGAGTACATAGAGAATATTCTATACCGAGATTCCCCCACTTAGGTCGCCCCCTACAACCAGTAAACTGATGGAGATCGTACGTGCGATGTACACGATGTATAAAACGCTTGCGCACTCGAGGTCGTACCGTTCTGGACTCCCGATTGGTTCCCCACTCTGTGGAATATCGTAGTTAACAGCCACGCCTGTTAGGAACCTCCACGCCTTCCCCCCTCTTCCGAAATCCCTCTCGATTTCCGACGCAAAACGTAAACCCATACACAGGCTTGGGAAACACAGACGCGGGTCGCCATGTAGGCAGCTGGAAGGCCAGCTTCGTTGCGCGATACTGCCTCCGAGGAGTACTTGGAAAAAGCGAAATTCGGAACCCGGATCCCGAAACACCCCTCCGTCAAAGAAGGGTAGCGATTCATCGTGGCGCCATTCTTTCTCTCTTTTTCTCGGGTATTGGGGTAGCCGTTGGCTCGCGCGGCCCAGCACAGGATGTACATTGGCCTAGCAAAAGGAATATCATGGGAGAAACGCGCCAGCGCTAGAACCCGGTCTCTCCGGATGACGGTCCGGGTTTCTATCGCGCAGGGTCAAAACGGCTACCCCTTCGGGGGTGGCCACCCCCTCTAGGGAATCGAACAACAGCACAATCGCAACTGCGCATGTGTGCGCAACCCAATGATCCTCCAGCTTTGTATGCAGGCCATCCACCAACATCCAGACTTACTACTACCCATACCTACCTACCCCATTTCCGACCCCCTCAATGCGCCGAAGAACGGCCCAGTGATACGGCCGGTGCGACGAGGCACGATAGAGCTTGAGACAGACCCAAATCGAATTGAAATAGAGAGGGAGAGAGCGAGAGAGGGAAACCAGCCGAGACAACGATCACCAAGGCGCAAGTAACAACTAAAACTTCGCCGTGGAAAAAGTTGAGACTACCCGTCTCTGACTACTATCGGGCGCGCGCGTCTCTCGGCTGTCTCCTCAATATCTCAATCTCATCTGTCTCTTTCGGTACTTTCGACGATCTTCGATGTATAGTTAATTGGAATCTCGATACAAGTCTCGCGAATCGTTTATCGTCGGGTAGCTTCGACGCGTGTGGACTCAGACCCCAAAGTGGACGCTAGGGATCACTCCAGTAGCCCAGTAGGAACTAGGGATCTTCTTTTACAACGGCACAAGTTTTTTTCTAGTCCCGTGATACACTCGTGACTGCGTATGTGCGTTGTTATGTGGCTGTGTTCGTATATACACCTGTGTACATCAGCAATTGCAACGACGACCAGTCGACATCCTAGTTTTCGAGTTTTGGTGTGCTCGGGACGCTGATTTCGGACTTTGAACACGAGTTTGGATTCTAGATCTTAGTACTGCTTTTGGAAAATCTGGGTTCTGTTTGAGCCAAGAGACTTTTTCGACTGCTGTGGTTACGCCAGAGCTTGTTTGGGTGGTTCGAAGGAAACATGGTGCTGATAATGGAAAGTAAAACTGATGAAATTCATACTGTTTTTATACAGAGTTTGAACGCGTCGAGAGTCTGATGGCACGGATCGTGGAATAGGTGGAAATAGTTTCAACGTGACGTAGTTTCGACTCAATTAGCGGCTTCGAAACGCGACGAAACGCGCCATCACGGTTACTCGTTTTTTCAAGGTCTAAGGGGGTGATAATATTTGGAATCTTCATTATTTTGAGTCTTTTCAAAAGACGCTGCTGGGAAAACGATCTTTTGAGAATTCTGGACGGACATTTCAAAATGTGGACGAACAAATGGAGATTCTGCGAATAGAAGAACGAAAGTGCGCGAGTGGGTTTTTTTGCAGAGGATTCGTGAATGAGAAACGTCGAGTATCGCGCGAACTAACTTCCGTCGTTCCTCAATTCATGTTTCCTTGTTTCTCAACAATTCTGCCGTCTCCTTTTTGATCGTTTCATTTTTTTTTTATTCGCGGAACGAAGATTCTGAACGTGAGAGATTTAAGGGGAGAGAAAAGTTGTTAATCTTTGGCTGACTTTGGATTCGGACAACGACAGTGAATCTTGCAGAAACGACGAGAGAACGAGTGGAAGAAGAGAAAGAGAAGAGGCGGCGGTATTGTTCGAACACCGGCAAAACGATATAACATCACGACAAAATCTGAGTGAGTAAACACCTTATTCACCTTTCACTATGTTTACCGCGACAAAACTTTAAACGAAAAATGAGAAAACAAAAGCGATTTTTTTAAACTTTTTCAATGAGATAAACATTTTTTACATTTTTTTGAAAATACTGTAAAAAAAGCAATCGACATGTGATTTTTAGAAGTTATTTGGAATACGTCAATGTTTGTAGTGCATGGAATTTTTTTTGGTACAAAATGGCCGCTCAGTCGTAGCTACGGAAGACCAGCTATTGGAGAACGCAGAACTTCCATCGATGAAACAAAGAAAACTTGTTTTTTCCAATTTACATTCAGCTTGCTCGTGAAATACATAGAACTGCGAAAAAATATAGTTTTTTCATAAACTGGCGACACTTCGAAATGTCTTTTACGTTTTTTCGATGAAAAGATTCATTCAATTTAATTTTTTAATAAAAAAATATAGAATTCTTCTTTAAAAATGTATTAAAATATTTATTTAAAAATCAACGAAAAACCCTATGACCATTACAAAATCGTCCTATATTTCGCTGTTTTTTCCTATTTTTTGAGATACATTTTTCACCGTTGTTACAATTTTTTTAACTTATACATTTTAAAAAAGTGAAGGGAAAAAAACATTTCTTATCAATGCTGGCTCACGCGTTTCGAAGCTTTTTGTAAAGCGCAGCCGTGATTTTTGTTTGCAATCCTCTGGCCTGTATTTATTTCGTATATCATTTGTTCACTAATTATTCATTATTTAAACTACTGAAAAACAGCAAAAAAAAACTTTTTTATTTTTATTTTTTTAACTTTTTTATTTTCTACTCAAATGTGACGCTTTAATTTAACAAGGTTAAGATAGAGAGAAGCACGTCGCGGAGGATTCCGCAGGGTATAATCCACCACCGGTGCTTTCATAACCGCGGACAGAAATCGTGAAAGCAAGAACGGAAGTTTGATCGAAAATTCGTGGTCGTGAAATTTGAGTGAAGCACGCTGACCGCTCAAGTGTGGTCGCGGCAGCCACCAATCCCAGCTCAAAGGGCGATGCCATCGATATTTATGGATTGCGGCTTACCGGAAGTGACGTCCCGAAAATTCGCAATCTATTCCATCTCAATCACGATTTATGGCAACAAACAGCACGATTTCTACAAACACTAGCCCAAACGAACCCTAACATTCAAGAATTGCAGCTTGATTTTTCAACATATCGTCTTTTTCACTTCGTCCATTTCCATGAATGATAATTGCGATGATAAAAAGCAGAAAATCCATCACTGATCATAAACCAAAATTTGCAACTAAATAATCAACCTAAGCAAACCTAAATAAACTTTAATCACGATTAATGATAACAAAAATTTCGATTCCCGCAAACATAAACCCAAACGAGCCCAAACAATCTAGGGTAATTATGCAGAAGTGGGGCACCATCAAATTCAAAAAAGCTATTTAATATTGAAGAACCAAATTTTTTGTCATCTCTAATAGTGTGTGTGTGTGTGTGTGTGTGTGTATTGGTAGGTAGGTGGATATTATTCTTAAATTTTAAGGGAATATTGAAGTGAGTTTTTTTCAAATTTAATTTACATTTTTTATTTCTAATTTAATAAGAGAGGGAGGAGTTGTACTTGCTTACTGAGTTACTTGTAATCAGTATTACATTCTGAAATGCTTATTTTATAAATATATTAATTATTATCACCACTCTGCATCACCAATGTAGGCACCAAAATGCATATAAAACTCTCTATTTTGTCGTTTCCTCAAACGTCAAAATCCCGTAACTTAGGGAAATAATAAAAAGAATCTCAGCCTCCCCCGACTCACATTCACTGATAGTGACTTACGGAAGACCCAACTTCTGCATAATTACCCAATGTAGAATTGCAAGTGGCCTTTTCAAAAAACCAACTTTTTACCATGTCCATCTTCATGGATAATAATTGCGGTGATAAAAAGCTCGAACTCCATCACAACTCGTAAACCCAAAGGATCTACAGTTTATCTTTTCAACGAGAATTCGTTGGTGAGCGAAAGGATCAAAAGGGAGATCGCCTATCTCGTGTGAACGTCCGCCTTTGATGTCACGCGAGATGATCGCGATCCATTCTACCATACAAGGCTATCTTACCTCATCTGTATCACACATAAGGGTGCGCAGAGAGAAACCAATGAAAAAAAAACTACAGAAAGTGAGAAGGAAAGAAAGAGAGGTGGGGAGAGAGATAGAGAGAGAGAGAGAGAGAGAGAGAGAGAGAGAGAGAAGCTCCAACAAAAAAGGAACAAAAGTGTCGAACCGTTGACTGGAGTGACCACCCAAAACGCCGTCGTCTTAAGACCCACGGATGGTCTACAATATCAATGGTTGGCAAAGTCTCGCGGAAGATCGCCAGAAACGAGAGAACCTCTCCATATTGGCTTTTCGAGAAGAGGATAGCTGATTCCTTTATCAATAAGAGATCAGAGCAAGAAAGAGCCTTTAGGGGGCAAAGTGGAGTGGGGGAGGAGGGGTTAGAGGAAACGAAAAAACGAAAGGCCAGGGGTAAAAAAAATGCCAGGGAATTCTGGTGTAATCGGGAAGAGAATGTATAAACTGCACTGCGCAACTGCGACAAAAAAATGAAGCGAAAAGATTTGTAAAGCCAGGCAGGAAGGAAAAGCGAGAAAAACGAAAGAGAGAGGGAGAGGGGTAGATGATGGAGGTGGTAGAAAGGGAGAAGGGAGGGAATTACCAACTAATAACTACCCTGAGGGCGAAGAGATCGGTATACACATCGTACAGGGATACACCTATACACTAGTCCCTCTCTTTATTCTCGTTGCTTGATGCTCCCGGAGAAAGAAGTACGCGACTATAGATTTCGGTACTGAGTAACATCGCGGTTGGAATTTCCACGGGAATTAAGTTTTACGCTCAATGAGTTCTCGACAAAACATCGCTATACGGGTATAAAACGCCGAGGGGGTTAGAACGTACCCAACAAGGCGAAAGCCGCGTAACAAAGAATGAGAAAAAGAGGACCGATCGGAAAAGGAGAGAATTTTTTTTTCAAAAGACCGATGGCGTACTTGGCGAAGAACGGGCTTTTGACGATGAGGACCATGTTTTTCTAAATATATTTTCAATGCCGAAAACTCGAAAAGATTAAAGGTGGAATATTGAAAAATAGTTTGATCCGGTGTACTGAAGTTGACGCTGGGGTCAGGCAGTAAGTTACCGTACTGAGCCATGAAAAACTCACGAACTTCAGGAATTTTTTTAAAATGTAAAATCAATAATTTTTGGAATGGGTTTCGACGTATGTCGCTCTTTTATCAATGGAGAGTAAAAGCCATTTTTTTTATTAAAAAATCATCCGAAATTTCGGCTCTAGGTCCCGTCAAATAAAGAGACGCGCGGAATCCTCTGGTCTGCTGGGGGTGTTCACAGCCTTGACGGTTAATCCGAATAAAAAACTGGTTGAAAATGATTAAACCAGACTGAATTTGGGGGACCATGTCGATTTTTGTTTTCTGCTAAACCTTCGGGTAACAAAATGGCAGCCGTGTGAAAAAACTCAATTATTTTGCCGGTATTTTTTTGCTTCAACAAACGTAAAAGATATTACTCCGACAGTTTCTAAAAAAAAATCGCTTCCTGATAACCCCGCAAATTGAATTTCCTTCGATCGCCCGAAGATTCGTGTGAATCGGTTCATCCGTTGAAGATACATAGAGCGCCCCGCGCACCCCAAAACGGTGTTTCCAGAAAAGTGCGTTTGGAGATGGACTTACCCGTTTTCCAGCCGGTGGACGGTTTCACTTAACAGGCCGTATATTCTAAAATACTTTATAAAACAAAATATTATTTCGGACACGTGTTCTGACCACTCAAAGGATGCAAAGAACGTGGAAGAAAAAGAGAATCGAATTTATCATTATTACGAACGGTAACCTCTCCTTAAGGATAGCCAAAAGGACGACAGTAGGGTTCCAACTAGAGGAGCATTCGGTGCACCAAGGTTCCATCAACTTTCGTCATCGACGTCTTTCACGATACCCACAATCGTATAAAATCGATACATACATATGCACGTGAATGGGAAGAGCTGTCGCGAAAAGTTAAGTTCTACGACTGAGCTAGCATTGTTTCCACGAGTGTTTGCACACAAGCCTATTGTTCGCGATAAGGGCTCTTCCGTTCACTCCTGGTGGTTTCGCAAGCCATTGCCGAGTTTCCCTTCGGACTATTTGCGTTGCCATGTTCTATATATAATCTCTGTTGGGGTCCACAGTCCCCGATAAACGGCAAGGTGACTTTGCAGAGACCTGCACGGGGCAAGGTGACTTTGAGGTGACCTAGAGGGAAAGCGGTCGTTTTGTGGAAACTTGTCTTCGAGAATTATCACTTTCGTAACCCGGTTGACCTATGGGAGTGTAGCTAGAGTGACCTACGAATTTGTACCAAAGGTCAGCATCAGATTTTGGATTTTTCGTTTTATCGTATTTTTCGTATGTAATACGTACAAGTAACTGCTGCGACGCAGATTAATATGCAACAGAACAATCCAGTAGTCGTATTATTTTGTATGGTCACTGGTGTTCGTTGCTCGGTTGTTGTTGGCTAGGGTAAAACCAGGGTAGGTGCCCCACTTTTTGAAATAGCCTACGAATTAAAAAATATTAATTTTAGATAAATAATTTCTAGGAATGTAGCTAGCTTAATCCTCCATACTGAATTATTTGTCTTTTTGACCTATCAATTGCAGATTTTGCAGAATTTAGATTTTTGTGGAACACTTTATTTTGAGGATAGTTGCCTACCTGTATGGATAGTTACCCCACCATGAAAATACTTCGGAGGATAGATGACTGCAGTGTAGGATAGGTGCCCTTTATACTGTGTTAAACGAAAAACCCAACCAAATTGAATGAGGTCGTTATACTCCAAAAACAGCAATTGTCTTCAAGAAACATGGGTCGAATTAAGAAAAACATGTTGCATTTTTGAAAATCTTTTATTTGTTATCGTTTGAAGATAATTCTCATATGACAAAAATAACCATAATTCAATTTTAACAGCATTTCTTCAATAAAAATATTAATTTGCCTTCGCAATAACGCCTTCGTGATGTTCTCGATGGGATCCCAAATTGTCGGTATATTTCGTTTATGCCCATAGTTTTTTGTCCATTTCATCGAAAGCTGACTGTAGTTGTCCTGTAGTCCAAGAACATACTCGAGCTCGCACTCCTTCTTTTCTTTTGTATTTCCATGGCATGGTTCTGCTACAATCAGTAAGGAGTCCGAACATAAATATGCGTAAATACATTAAAAAAAAACAAAACGCTAAAAATATTTAAAAAATATACACTGACACAATATATGGGTATATATGGTGTACGGAGGGATAGATGCCCCTAAGGGCACTTATCCCTCGAAAAATCGGGGCAACTATCCTCTACGATAGGGATAGGTGCCCAAGTATTTTTTAAATAAATTAAAATGAAAAGAGCAACTATTTACACCTAGATGCACACTTAATGAATCAGTATATTGTACCTAATAAATAATATAACGGAATGTATTACTACTTACAAAGTTATACAACGGCAAATACTAACCTTTATATCTTTTACGCGTTTGTGAAGTTCGTTGCGGAGATGATTGCAAACACGAGCGAAACGCAACGAATGAGGTGGCTACCACTCCTACGTATACTATTAACTGTTATTCGCGACGTTGGGAAGTTAGGTTTTTTGAAAATGAGGTATCTATTCCACTGCGGCACCTGTCCCGGTTCTACCCTATTCGCTTTCTTCTTGATAAGGAAGAAACCGAAAGACCTTCGGCAAAGACGAAACGACTGGGCACGACTCCTCCGTTTAACTAGGGCCCAGAGTTGTTGGCTGTGGGCCTAGGGTGCAATGACGGCACTGTTCAATGCTACCAATACTCAGCCGTGGACCTACGAGCCTTGAGTAAAGACCACAGAAGGCTCTGTTTGAAATCGAACCTCAGCGGATCAGCTGGCCCGAACTGCTTGCCAATGAGAGCAGCTCTCTTTCGACTGTAACAATCTCCAATGGGCGCAATCCGTTAGCTTCGCCCATTGATGGCGTACCAGGCTTTTACACGAGTATCTGAGCTTTTTAGTTCGTTCTTATTCGGATACTGAAATACTGAAAAAACATAATAGATTCACGAAAGACACAATGACGTACCGGACACTTTGAGAACCGTATAGATTTTGTACAGTTGTACTGAACAGCCTATACTGTCCCATACTCGACACTACATTACGTCAATGTTCTCAATGGAACACATCTAGTTGAATTCATTCCACGATCCGAACTTCAGTCTCATGAATGAATTCGACCCTATATTGAAACTACCCAAGCGCAGATCATTTTGCCGAATATTTTCTATCTTGCGCGTGACCAGCGCGAAGGTAAGTGGTTTGCTTTTATTGGAGGTAATCTCTGTAGGAGATAACAGGTCATCCCCAAATCGTATTCTACGCTCGAATAACCCTCTTCCCTACCGACATGTACTCGGTCTGTCCGCTTCTACGACAACAATTTTCGACACGTAAGCATATGTTTATTCAGCGCATGTTCGGCTCCATATTTTCATCGCTTAATGTATACATACTGACGTAATAAATTAACTAAACTAAAGTTGATTGAAAATTATAAATAAAAAGTTAAACCATCATACCGCATCGTGATAATGCCAGGCCACATGCTGCTTTGGGGACTCGTCAAATAATTGTAGAACTAGGCTGGGAAATTCTGTCGCATCCGCCATATTCCCCGGACTCAGCACCCTCCGACTATCACTCGTTTTCGTCCTTACAAACATTTTTTGAAGGATAAAAAATGCAAAAATGAAGAAGTTATCAAATGAGCACTGGTTCAATTTTTCGTATCAAAAGGTGAAAGATTTTTCAAAAATGGGATATACAAATTGCCCGCACGCTGGCAACAAGCCATTAATAATAATGGCATTTATATTAATTAATAAACGTTTAATAACGGTAAGGAGAATTTGTATTTTGTTTTATACCAAAAACATGCAGAACTTTCCGATAGACGTGATATATATGTGTGTTTGTGTGATTAACGATGCATATAACATATTCGATTGCATCGGTACTGGAAAGCCTTCTGTGACGTAGACACATATACATCCGGTGAACGCAATAATAGGGATTCAGCACTCATTAGAAGTGGTGGCGTATATCCATCCATTGATAATACTAAGTGTTTGAGCTGTCCATACTTTCTCCCTTTACCCTTCCTTCTCACTCTGTCCTTTCACCTCTCGACGATGGTGATCACGATGACGATGGGGCTAGGAAGGAAAGAGAGAAAACTACAAGGGAGAAGCTCAGGCCACATTTCATTTTGGTTCGAATCAATTCACCCCGATAAGAGGGTTGGAAGGACGACGGAAGCATGAGGAAAGTTCTCGAAAGCTTCCCATCCTGCCGCGTTCTTGTTCCTCGTCTAGGGTCATAGACTCCATCAGAAGAGCCCTTGAGGGGTCAATCGTGTGGTTACCACAATGCATACGATCCTACCGCACATTTATTTTCTCTTTGCCTCCCCACATTTTCGTCTCCACCCTCGAGGATTCCACGTTTCGAGACGGTGACCCCACCCCCCGTTTCCTATTTTTCACAGTGCAACGAAGAAATCACTTCAAGTTCAATTGGCAACATTTTGGTAAAAATTGGTGGAACCACCTCATTGGATTCACATATTTGTCCGTATTTTCTTATTGGAATCCAATTGGCATTGGATACCTGACTTAAAACGTCATTTCTGCATATTTATTCCAACTCCCTATTGGAATCCAATATCAGGATCAAATTCCAATACTCGAGAATGCCCACATTGTCTAGTTCAATCCATAACGATTCTTGATGGCTCCCATCAGATTCTGCTTGTTGGATTTTCCAAACAAAGCATAGAAATATCAGTAATCGAGTAAATTTCTAAAATGTGTAAATTTTATTCCGAAAAAAATGATAAATCACTCGAAAAAAGGTATATCTCAAAAGTAAGTTCGAACGCCATCACTGATTCTGTGTAATTATGGGTTTTTCATTGATTCAACTGGACTTTACGTAATATCCCCAACCTAAACACTTATGTGAAGTCTCTAGGCTACCCATGAACGAACTTACGCTTTCACATGAGTTTTCGCCTATTTTCAATTCCAAAGGGACAAGAAACGTCAAGCAGCGTTGATCAGGAACCAGTGGAGAACCGAATCGAATTCCAATGTGGATATTTCATATCAGGATTGAATCTTTATAGGATTTAGTGGGATCGAGATGACTCTTGACTTTTGATTATGTCAATTAATGAGAATCCTTCCAATGGAATTCCTACAGAAAATCCTGGTAGAACCCAGGTAGATCTCCATCAAACTTCTCCTCATGTAAATCAGTATCCACGAGAAGAAGTTTTTAATATTCCTTTAGGAATTCGATAAGAACCCGGAATAAGGGAATATTTATTAAAGGCCTCAGATGAGGCAGGCGAACAGTTGGTACGCCCAATTTTTCGGGATTACATCTTTGGTATTCTATTTTTTTGGGGTTTCATCCCTTCGGAGGGATAAAGATACGAAGCTACTGGGCGACGATTGAGTATCCCTGTACCTTGACGTAGTCATCTCCAGGCCGAATTACGAGGGTGGTAATCGATGGGTGTACGAGTGGGATATAGTCGTTGAAACGAGATTGCACAAAGATAAAGAAAGAACCGCAAAGAGAACGTCGAAACCGAGATAGAAAGAGGGAGAAGAGGATTGAAGGAGGGGAAAGGAGAAGAAAGGGTGAAACTTCTCGTTTACAGAGCAATGTACACGATTTCGCTTGGATTGGTAGATGAGATGTTGAGGGAGCTTCAATGGGGCAACTCTGGACCACCCCAAAAGATTTCCATGCAGTCGCGCTGGAAGAGGAAGAGGGAGAGAGTACACACGCTTCGATGCTTCTATACCCATCTATATATTTCTCTTTAACGTACCGCGTATATTTCTCGCCCTCTTTTTACCCCAAAGCCCCTCACACTAGAAACCCCTGGCACACATGTCTCGTCCAGTTGTGTACGAGATCGCGAGCCCATTTTTAATATATCGCGAAAAGCACCTCGAGAAGTGGCTCCGTCGAAAACTCTTTATTCTCGGGGATGAAACAATACTTTATTAAAAATCGAGCAGTTCATGCGGAATTTTTTAAGGGGTCGTGAAATATTTCAAACCCGTGGGTGTTGACGAGATTCTCGAGTGTCGAATATCCTCAGACCACAAATGGCACTCGTCCGAACCTCGGCATCGACCGAATGACGGATATACAAATTCTCGAGTCTCCCTTTCCACTCAGTCTAGAAGACTACTTGCAAGGAACACTCCCCAGGTGACACCCTTCGATTTTCTTGAAATTTGGATATGTTGTGAAACACCGAAAAGTAAGCAACACGTATTTCTTGTCTACCGTTGGAAAAACGGTTTTAAGGGGTGAAACCACCCCTCGAAAAAAGGCATCTCTAGGGGTAATATGGCAGTTTCGATGACAAGGGGTCCACCGATTTTAATGAAACAAACACGAAAATTCTACTCCGAAGCGATGAAAAATCCATTATAGTGGATAGTTTAATCCATTATTAAAATATATAAATTGAGGGGTGAACCACCCCCAGATTTTGTTTTTTATCACTCCACACGGCAAAATATTGAATGAAAATCAACAAATTGAGGTTCATTTTGAAGAAGCGACTAAACTGAAGTTTACGTAATTTTGCGCAATCACCGATCCACAAGCTTAAAGCGGTAAACCAGCCCTTACACGAATTAAATCGGGGTGGTTAACCCCTTAATTTATATTTTTTCAATGTCACTATAGTGGATTTTCCATCACTTCGGAATAGAAAAATTTTCGTTTTTGTTTAATTAAAATCTGTAGATTCCTCGTGTTCGAAACTGCGATGTTAGCCCTAGAGGGTTTCGCTCCTTAAAACCGTTTTTCCGCGTATAAAAAATACGTATGGCTTACTTTTCGATGCTTTATAACATATCCAAATTTCAACAAAATCGAAGGGTGTCACCTGCGGAGCGTTCCTTGTTAGTGCTGACGTGCCACATGGAATTAAAAAGCCTGTCACCTAATATACGCGTGTCTGTATTTGTTTGGGTTTGTACCATGATGTACCGATGAGTATGACTCAATTGACCTTCCCAGTCTCGTCTGGTCTGGAAGAACTGACAAGACGTGGAAAACGCGATACGAAGATGGCCGTACGGATCCAGAGGGTTTTATAAATGAGGAGAGGAAATAGTTTTTCTTCAATTGAGCATCTCGATCAAATAAATGCTCATGATCATCTATATTCAACTGTACATTCGTGCACCGGTTTGAAAATTTCATAAAATTTGAAACGAAGTTGTAAAGTCACCGATTCTTCGTCTTGAAACCTTTCGATGCGTCCTTTATCTTCAATATCGAAATCACTGTTTCTCAAGCGTTCAAACGAACCTCTGCAAACCGGATTATTTTTTCTCTGAGAAAATCTCTATTCTAGAAATACAGGCTGACGATCGCCAGATCCAAGTTCAACAGCGCCCAAACCTCAACAAAATTCCATTGAGCAATGCCTAATAACGAAGTGCCTTCGAAATGACTTTGATGAGTTTTGACCTGAAAGAAACTTGGATAACTGGAAAAATAATCTGGAAAAGTAGGACAACTGGAAAATCTTGGAAAACTGGAAAAGTATTCGTCGTAAGATAGTTGAATCAGGGAGGGTTTATCCAAGCAACACAAGTTAGTTCCAAGTCTAATGGTAGCCAATAATGTCCAATGGTGTCCAATAAAGTCCAATGGGGTCCAATGGTGTCCAGCGATATTCAAAGATGTCCAATGATGTCCAGTGATGTCCAATGATGTCCAGCGATATCCGATGATGTTCAATGACATCCAATGATGTCTCGAAGACTTATTGAGCCCCATCCTTTATCACAGTGACCCGAAGACATCACCGGATTGGTCAGCGTTAATTGAAGTGTAAAGAAACGATCAGAAGCAAAGAGTACGGTGTGGAACGTGCGGATAATCCGGAACATGTGTTCACCAGTTCGAAAAACAATGGTCGTTGGCGTCCAGCTCGAGACGTTTTTTTTCTACCTCGCCAGGCATCAGCAGCCTTTGTCTCTCGTCAATCCATCCATAGGTGGATCACTCTAATGTAACGTCGTGCCCCACAGATGTGTCGAGCGAAAGGTGCAAGAAAAAAAATTGCCGCTCGTTCTACGAGACCCGAAGCCTAAATAATAAATTAATAATACGGAATATATTTATAGGAGGTTCGAAAGTGAAAAGAAGAAGAAAATATGAGGAACGTACATAATACGAAGATGGAGAAGCCAAAGAGTGGAAAAAGTAGAAGGCCACTGATGTTCCTCATTCGTGTCCTTCCCCCCCCCCCCCCCGAACTCTCTCTCTCTCTCTCCCTCTATCTATCTTTGGCCACGAGAGAAGTGTCCATGGGGACCAAGAGCGCGTGGTAACCCGAGAGGATAATACACCCGGCTTAAGAGTCTCGAGAGAAGCGTTCTCCGGTCTCGCCACAACGGGGCTAAAGCAACGGCAGGCCGTGGTCGAAACGTTAATGCTCTCTCTTCCTCTCTTTCTCTCTCTTTTCCTCCCTTGTACATACGATACACAAAGATTATAAACGTAAATGTATAAACGCGTTCGCACTTATATATATATATATATATATATATATTATATACAGGTTATGAAGCGAGAGAGAGAGGAAGGAGGAAAAACCAGATGTTTGAAGGTGGAGAGTAAAAAGTCGCCATTGGAGAACGTTCGACTGTACGCAGCGGTCACCGTCTCATCTAAAAGGATTTTTCGACAGATATCTTTCTCCTTTTCCTCAAATAAGTTCTTTGGCAAGTCTCACCCTGGCGTTGTCGTGGTTTCTCATCTTGCACTGTTTTAACCTGTCTTTATGGGGGTATTGACACCTCAGATGTCAGGGAAGGGACGAAGCTCGAAATGTTTTGGAAGAACCGGTGATAGGTCTATTTCCCACTGTTTGATTTTCCACTGTTAATAATCATCAATATCCAGTTAACATTCATCAATATCTAGTTGATGTATTAGGAATTTATGAATTAATTAGAAATGTATCAATTAATGATTCGATGTATTTCTGAATTAATGTATTCTATAATTAATGAAATTAATGATGTAGGTATAATTACTATAATTCATGAAATATAACAACTTTACTAACTTAATAAATCCATTAAAAATTCGGTAATACAACTCATTCAAGGAATTCATAAATAAATAAGAAATTGATGAATTTTTAATAATTAATTCGATTAGTTCAGTTATTTAATTAATTCATTAGGAATTATTAATTTCTGTGACGAGTAATTATTGTTATCAATAAGTGGAAAATTTCTAGTTGATGTTCATCAATATCTGGTTGATATTCATTATTCCTGATGAACATTGATGATAATCATCATGAGCGATAAACACTATCGGCGGTCATCAACAATGGACATCTTGATAACACGATAGATAGTTTCATCGTTGTTCGATATTATGATTATGATGATGATTATTATTATTATTATTATTATTATTATTACTATTATTATTATCATCGAGAACAAAAGCGATGATAATTACGTGGTGTACATCCGCGACGTGTGGTACACTCGCGTTAGAGCGAGGAGTCGAATTGCACGTTCGGATAATCCCAACGACAGGACGCCAGCTGTGTGTCCTCGAGACTTATTTTTCTAGAGTTACTAATATGACGACGTCTCTACCGAAGTTTATCGGTTCGCTACTTCGGTATGAGACAAATCCGAAATATTGACGACGCCTCAACAGAATCCGGACGAACGTCGCAATGAAGTATACAAATAAACTCAAATGAATCCAAAAATCAAATTCACTGGGATGCAATAATTAAATTAACGAATGAATTGAATATTATTGCATAAGGAATTCATAAATTAATTAGTAATACGAAGTTCATCAACTTCTACTTAAGGGAGACTTCGTCCTTGATATTTTTGAAAAAATCATTTTTTTTTTATTACGGATTTTTAATCTACATGTAAGTAGAAATAAATGTGTCGAAGAGTTTCCCGGATTTCGAACGTTTACGATATTTTAAACGCGTTCGAAGTTTATCCCGTTCAGCGCGCTCTGCCCGTCTCAGCGGGCTTTAAACGCGTTTTTCTCGAAAACACGCTTTTAAAAATGGCTGACATTCTCCTGATCGCTGTAATTAACATATCGACCTGAAATTTGGAGAGCATACCCAGAAAAGATGTCTTCACGGAATGACGGATGGGTTTTCCGTTTAGTACAAATTTAGAAAAATGGCGGCAATTAAAAAAAAATCGAATTTTCACGTTTTTTCGCATAAAAAGAAAAATAATAAATGCAAAAATGTATCTATGGAAAAAACGATCCGTCATTCCGTGAAGACATATTTTCTGAGTATGCTCACCAAATTTCAGGTCGATGTGTTAATTACAGCGGTCAGGAGAATGTCAGCCATTTTTAAAAACGTGTTTTCGAGAAAAACGCGTTTAAAGCCCGCTGAGACCGGCAGAGCGCGCTGACGGTATAAACTTCAAACGCGTTTAAAATATCGTAAACGTTCGAAATCCGGGAAACGCTTCGACAGATTTATTTCTACTCACATGTAGATTAAAAATCCGTAATAAAAAAAAATTGATTTTTTCAAAAATTTCAAGGACGAAGTCTCCCTTCATTGACTTTTAACCCTTAACCCGTGATGACACTTGAAGAACCTTAATCCTGTGAACCTGGGTTGTTTTTGTCTTCGCGCTACCACACCCACAATTAACTATTCATGAATAAATCCAAAAAAATTCATGGTTCATCTTTAGAATATACTTTTCACGAGGGAATAGTTGTTTTTTATTTGTCTTAATTTTAAAATATTGTTTTTCATCAAATATTGAGCAACACGAGAAAAAAACGTTTTTCTTTTCAAAAAAATATATCGTAAGTAAAAATTATGGGCAAACTTTTTCAATAGCAATTTCTTGAAGAAAGAAAGGTCGTTCTTTACAGAAAAAAACATTATATTGATGTAGAAAATTATAAAATAATATAAATTGATGAATAAATTATTATCATTCATTATTATTATTATTTAATTACACGTTCGAGATATTTCGGAAGAAAATTTTCAGCTAGGCAAAAGTGACACAGCTTCTCGTCGCAGAGGCAAGAGCGATGCCTCGTATCTTTATATATAAAATTTGGTGGTGTTGCAGGATACGCGCTCGGGACGACGTTATCGACGTCGGCATCCCTCATTTGGTGAGAAGGCCGAGGCCGAGATCGTCGCGTGGTGGAGCCCGTGGTGATGTGGCCGAACAGCCTCGGAGGAGCTTCCGGTTGCAGCGGAGGTCCGGGTGCAAGCGACCTCGGGGGACTGGCCGCATCGGCAACATCGGCGACCGATCTCTTCGGACCGGCGGGCTTTGGAGCCTCCGCCGCCGGACCTTATGGCGCCTTAAAGACAAATCCTTATGTGAGCGCCCTCAGTATGCCACCAATCGAGGCGTTACACTCGACCATCGGTTATCCCGGTTGCAATCCTGCCGGTGAGTCCTACTACTGTGAGTGATTTCATCTTTTCTTATCTTCTTTATTAATAAATATAAATCGCCAAATGTCTTTCTTGGGTTTGTTTGGGTCCCAAAGCCCAAAACTCGAGAACGGCTGCACCGATTTAACCAATTTTTTGGGTTTGTTTGTGTTTTTTCTTCTGTATAAATAAATATCTTCTATATAAATAAATATTAACACTTTGACTGCAACGGGGAACACCAGTGACTGGAGCACCCATATGAAGTACGTTGCAAAAATTTAGCGTGGCAGTCAAAGGGTTAATCGCTAAATGTGTCTCTTGGATTTGTTTGCGTTTGTTTTGATCACAAAGCCCAAAACTTGATAACGGCTGAACCGATTGAACTAATTGTTTTTGAAAATATTCCTTGAAGTTTGAAGAACATTCTCGTGAAGAGAAAAATTCGAAAATTTTCCCGGAAGAACGTGAAAGCCGGAATTTGGTTTTTCTAATGAAAACTGTTCCTTGATGTGGGTGACATCTACCTATATTAATAAAAAATAATCGCTGAATGTTTTGCTAAGCGCAAAACTCGAAAACGACTGAACCAATTTAACGAATTTTTAGTATATTATTCTTTATTGATCACTTGATTGGTGAAATCAATTGAATGGCGCGTGAAGGACGGTTTCATTGAATTCCAGATATTACTGGATGGATATTGAAAAACCGCTGACATTCTTTTATATTTGCACGAAATTAATTTTATTTTCGTATTTAAATTACGTTTTTTTTTTAGTTTTATGTGTCTGATTTTCGAAACGACAGTTAGTTAAACCCTTAATCGATATGCCAGCAAATTTCGAGATGATCACGATCGATCTTATTTAGCGAGTTTTGAAAGTTACCTTTTTTTTGTTTTATCTCAGTTAAATGATTGGTACTTTTAAAAGAGAGTAGATATTTCAAGAGCACATAGATGTATAGGGCGTTGTAGTTGTAAATGTACTGGTGGAATCCCGCGTCGATTGTAACGAAACGCGCTCGAATGGTAGCCAAGGGTCAGGTGAAACCTTTCAGGATTCTCGGGTAACCTTCGGCTACGAGAGCACGACAACGAGGGGTGGAACAATGTGTGCAAATTGTCGGGTTGCGAGAATGCACGCAAGCCCCCAGACACACGCTAGGAATTATCAATTATTTCCTCTATATTCATTATTATATTGTTTGAGGATTTGTAGAAGATTTCCGTCAAGTCACTCATTTTCAAAACGACTTTTCTTACAGACATCCACTTTTCGTTGCTCGAACCAAGCATGAAGCTCTTTAGAATTGATTAACGCAGGGGCTGGTTCTTTTATTAAACCCCAAAAATGCTCAAGCTTTAACGAAATCTCGGTTAAACGATTGCAGCTATCTCTTAGTGCAAGAGAGACAGCTGAACACTTTTGAATCCAACTTTCTCAGAGGTTAATTATTCTTTATGTAAAATAAAATCATCAAGCCCTGTAGCTATGAATTCCAAAGGGCCTGATACTCGCTATGCCCTAATGGCAGTCCACGAAGAAACTGATTTTGAAAATGTTTGAGGTTAATTTGATCTTCTACATACTTAGGTCTGCAGAAAAAACTGTTTTCCCATAAGCGATCGTGTTGAATCAATAAGTTTGCAATTATTTCAGTATTTATATTAAAAACGTAATCCATTGCAACTACATTATTCAATAGAAAAATACATCTCCTAAAATATCCAATAACGAAATCGAAGTTTCAAAAAGGACTATTCGTCAAATTTTCGATAGTTGTAGCGTTTTTGGATTTTTTTTCGAAAAATCCTTTCATCGACACTTTGATTTGTCGTTTCTCAAAGGCAATCCGAGGAAACAGAGACGCGAGCGTACAACATTCACGCGAGCTCAATTGGATGTTCTGGAGGGCCTTTTCTCGAAGACGAGATATCCTGATATCTTCATGCGGGAGGAAGTTGCGGTGAAGATCAATCTGCCAGAATCGAGAGTACAGGTATTTTTTCTAATTCACCAAGTCCCAAAAATATAAGTTTCTTTTTAACCATTAAAGGACCATTAAAAAGCATAACATTGAAGTTCGAATCGTCAGAGTGAACCGAAAACGTTATTTCATTTTTTCAAAATTCCTTTAGAAGATTAGAGGCACGAAAAAATTCATAACGAAAAATTGATAATTGATGGATTGGCACGAAAATTGAATGAGAGGTCAGAAAAAAAATTCCTCGCTGCAATGCAGAATTCAAATATTCAAATCAACTTTTCTCATAGACTGCGTTATTTATTTAGTCAACCCAAGTACTAAGCTCTTTAGAATTGATAGACGAAGGGAATGGTTCTTTTGTTTGACCTAAAAAATGTTCCATCATGAATGAAAGCTCGATCAAACAATTTCAGCTATCTCTCAGCAAGCGAGATCGCCGAAAATTAAAAAAATCTATCTTTTTACAAATGACCCATATTTAATGCAAAATAAAATCGTCAAGCCCTCTAACTATGAATTCTACAGGGCCTGATTCTTGCTATTTCCTAAGAAGCTTGACAGTCCCCGAGGATACGAGGTTAGAAAATTAGTGTCGAACTGACGAAACGTTTTCTGTGTTTTGTGACTTCCTCTTGGCCACAATGATTTATACGTGGATACTAGGTGTGTATTTAGGTTACATACTCGTACACGCTCGTGCGAGACGAGATATAGGTGATGAGTAATTGGAGAAGCGGGAACGTGACGAATGTGGTATGGTTTCTCGACGTTCGCCTGAGTTGCAAGAAACCAGAATACGTGTGCCTGTGTATATTATGTATATTGTGTAAAAGGGAAACATTGCCAACCGAGGGTTGTTTTTACCCTCGCGTTGAGAATTCTGATATCCCTTGGTATGATGCGATCCTTAACAAAAACGTTCACGAGTTTCAATATCATACCTATATATTTCAAAAACAGTCGCTCTGAAAAATCTCAACTTCAAATTTATACATTTTATAGTATTTTATATATCATTATTATATAAATTTGAATAAACTATAATCAAATTTCAAAAAAATCCTAATATTATAAATTTCACTATTATTATAATACTATTTACTGATTATTATCAACGCTAATATTTATGATACGAATAATTATAAGAATAAATAATAAATAATATAATTATATTCTAAAACTATAAAATTATAAATTTAGTGTTATAATGATACATGAGAGACATTTATTAGTTTATAAACTTTTTAATTTTATATATATGGTCCATTTTATTATTATTATTTCGTGCATTATCATTATTAAGCTTAACATTTATAATAATAAAGATAATGAATAATGTATACTTTATATATAATACTAAAATTATGAATTTTGCTGCGATAACAATAAATAAATAAATGAATAGTATTTTTACCATATCGATGCATCAATTGAAACATTATTTTGCAGTAGACCGATAATTTAAACAAGGTTTCATTAAATTCGAATATGCGATTTTGGTCAGTGCACCGGACGGACGTATACATACATATGTCAGGCGGTGAAAATCATGGGGATGGAAAGGTGAAAAAAAGTATAGAAACAAGAGTAACTTTTGGTGGCTACGTGACGGTATAGAGACGGAGTCAAACCGGCGCGAGGTAAAAAGGCTTCGTTTGGTAATGCGGAAGGCGAGAGCTCGTGCCTCCGCATATTCCGCCCTCATCAGATCGCCCCGTCTCGTTCAGGGACGAAAAAAGAGGGCTGGAGGGAACGAAAAGGGGCGCATCGCAATTACGGTCATCCGAAGACACCTGGCCCAGTACGCGCTACCGTATACCGCCTTCGTATCCTCGGAGTGTCATTCGAGCGAAAGAAAAATGAATGAGCGCAGCTACGACACGAAAAGTTGCGCGTTTCGTCGCGTTCAATTTCGCGCCCCATAGTCTTGGTCACGTTTTCGACATCACGAGGATAGCGAACCTCCATAGTCCCTCTAGCTTCACGGGACACCTCGATCTTTTTTTTCTCATTCAATTTTGACTTTCCCGATGTCGGGACGAATTTCGGGACGAATTTCCGGGCGAGTCGCTGGTCGACCGGCAACTTGCTCGACGGCGACTTTTAGGTATTTTCGTTAGGATCTCTATGTGCGTAAAGAAATGCAGGAAGTCACGAAAATGACGGTCGCTTTCGACCGAGTCGCCGTCGACCAGGTCGCCAACGGCAGTCGAGTTTGTTACGTTCGCAGCGATTAAGTACACAAATGCATGATAGAATGTACGAAAATGATTGTCGCCGTCGACCAAGCCGACGACTGTTATTTTCGTTGTGACCTCAGCGATGAAGTTCGCATGAAAGAAATTACGGAAATTACTGTCGCCGTCGACCAGCTCGCCAACCAGAGTCATTTTCCATACGATCTCGACGACTACCGTAAAACGGGGTTACTTTGACAGTAAGGCTAACTTTGACGGTTTATGGGGCTACTTTAACAGGGCGCCAGGAAATGGTTTAAACGTATGCGAAACGAACGCTAGTGACCTTGATTGGCGGCGGGGGAGTGATTTGAGTGATTTTTCTCGTAAAAGGAGATTAAAGGGCAAGCAGAAGAATAAAGGGAAGGGCAATAATAACAACAACCTCTGTTACATTTGTAAATGTGATTTCTAGTTCTACTATCATCCTGCTGACTGAATTTGTTGCGTCACTTGCAAAAATTGGATTTGTGGCATGTGTAACAAAGGCTCAACCAATCCGACCTATCAATGTATGGTGTGCGAGGACATAGATTTATAATTATTTTTAGATTTTCTATTGTTGTTAAAAAACGTTACGATTTTTGAAAGATGATTGTTATAATGTTAATGTGTGTCAATTCCAAAGATAATAATTACAAGACTGATTCAGTGCCTATAACTTCATAACCTAAGTGATGATAAAAATGATTGATTGATCTGAATAACTCGTTGTTTTTATTTAAATTTTCCCTAAAATACATAAAATATTAATATTTTTCATCAAAATGATCTCAAAGTAATCCTTACGCATTAGATCTTTGACGTAGCTTGCATTTTAATGCCTTGTCAAAGAAACCCCACGTCGGGGTTACTTTGACACATAAATAAAAAATATATATATAATTGTGG
>JAPYZJ010000726.1:0-39819 GCA_030522765.1 Ophioninae sp. B BG-2022a
ATGGCGTTGGAATCATATCGATATCTCTCATAGTTTTCCCGGAAAGTTCACTCGAAAAATGGCAAAATACGAGGCCAAAGGGGTATGCATGGAAAAATTCGCAGAAATCGATGGTCCAACTTTGAAATTCTGCCAAAAATCGAAAAACCATCGGATTTTAATTATAAAAAAAGGATTTTGAAGAGAAAATCGTAACGAAGAGATTGAGCACAGAGTGGAGTGCCAAATCCTAAAGGAAAAAAAGTTATCGATGATTGAGTGAAAACACTTTATTTGCCCTAAAATCGAAAAAATTTTTTATTTTAAATATTTTTTTTAACAGTCTATTTTGATTTAATTTGGTCCCCTGAGAATGAATCTACCATTAATTTTCCCCAAAACCCAAAATTTTCATGAAAAAATCGTAAAAAACTTCTAAAAACACGATTTTCACGATTTTTTTCATGAAAATTTTAGGGGATCAAATTAAATCAAAATAGACCATTTAAAAAAATATTAAAAATCAAAATTTTTTTTCGATTTTAGGACAAAAAAAGTTTTTTCACTCAATCATTGATAACTTTTTTTTCCTTTAGGATTTAGCAATAGATAAAAACCTATTCTCAGGCCTAACGAATGTATGTACTAAATTTCATTTAAATCGGTTCAGCCGTTTCGGAGGAGTTCGGGGACAAACACTGTGACAGGAGAATCTTATATATACGATTTAATCCCTAATTTAATCTTTAGTCTGGAGACGTTTTAATACGAAAAACGTCTCCACAATACACCAAAAAATGCATATTTACCAAAATACAACAATTTGAAAAACGTCATAGGTCAGATTATCCCAGTATGCACTTTTATAAGTTACCGGTAGAAGTGTGCACTCGAAGGGGTAAAGGTAAACGAAAAAGAGCTTTACCTTTATTCTGTCGAGAAGCTTTGGATCTTTCGATGCTCCACCCAGAGCATCGTGGGACGCCAGTTTGTCTTCGCATCGCTGCAAGCCGTGTTGAAGATCGCGCAAGTTCTCGTTGAAGTCGGCGAGGTGTCGAGCGGTGTCTTCCAGGGACTGAGTTCTCTCCAGAAGGTCTGAAAGGAAAATCACAAAAATTATTATAGAAGCTATAAAAAAAAAAAAAATTCGTACAAGTCCGAGTTACGGAAGCCTAAAATTACAAATTACGAAAATTACAAAAAAAAAAGTTACCGTTGTTGAGTTTGTCCCATCTGGCTTTCATAGCGCCGAGTTCGTTCTTAACCACATCTTTGTCGATGTCACAAGCGTTCAAGAAAGTCTCTCCGAGCGTTTTGTTGTTCTCGAATTCACCCGAGCGTTTCCAGACCTCGTTTCTGAACGACGACAATTCCTTGAGTTGTTTCTCGATGTCCTTGCGCTTGAAGGATGCCGGTTTGAGGCTTTCGAGTTTATCCTCGGCTTGACGTAGCCACGGCAAAAACGAATCCTGCGCTCGATAATACTTTTTGCAATGCTCGGCGCATGTCTGAAGCTTCGTGTGTCTATCAACCGTGTCTTTCTTCAAACGATCCCACTGCGACTGCATTTTGTCGAGATCGCGCTGCAACGTCCGGTTCTCCGATTTTTGGGAGCGGGCGAGAATGTCCCGACCTTTGTTCAGCAGCATGATTACTTCGTGCTCTTTCCCCATTACGTTGCGATAAACCGGCTACGAATAAATCAATAAATTTATTATTCATTAGTTTTGTCGATTTTTTGTGATGGTCGATTAAGGTAATCTTCCGGATGCAGACTAGTCGTGTAGGGAAGAGCCTGGAGAAATTCCAATTTTCAAAAATTGATATTTGGACGGAATAACTAAATATACGAAAGGTAATATTTTTGAAAATTCATGTAAATCTTATGGATTGATCCATCCCGATAGAACTACCTTAATCGTGAACTCGACGAACAATTACCTCGTGATGATCCAATTGTTGCTGAAGAATCTCACGATCAGCAGACACCAGTAGTTTTTCCGACATGTTCGAACGTTCATCAGCCAACCAACCGAGAGTTTTGCTGCAGGAAGCTTCGAACTGTCTTCCATCTCTCAAGTTACCTTCGATCTCGGCTTTGCGATGATCGAGTTTTTTCTGCAGATTGTTGTACAGTTTACCAACAGCGGCGAGTTTACCCTGGATCTCAGATTTCGATGCCGGATCGCTTAGAACTTCGCAGAGTTGAGCACCAGCCGCTTCAGCGTCAGCCAATAGCGGTCTTTGTCCTTCCAATTGTCTCTCGAGATTTTCAATTTTTCGCAATTGCTCTTCGGGATCTTTGTCGAGCGGTAGATCGTCGAGGTTGTCGGATAGTGCTTGAAGAGCGTCTCTGAGTCGATTGAGACTCGCGTCGAATTCACGACTCGTGTCAACGGCATCACCGAGACTTTGAGCACGTTCGTCCAAACGAGATACTTGATCGGCCCATCTGTCCATTATGTTTTTCAACTTGGTACTGATCTTCTGAGCATCCGAGGAATCCGATGACAATCTCACGAGGACGCTTTCACCCACTTCGATCAAGTGATCCAACTGGGGCTTTTGCGTTCTGAATTCTTCGCGCAAAACTTGAACTTGTTGTACTTGGCTAGCGACCATTCGAGGATCTGAAGAGATTGGACCTAGAGCACCCAACATTCGTTCTTTCGCTCCGAGCCAGGAATTCAAATTTTCATAAGTATCGTGAAGCTCTTTAATGTCCTCCAAAAATTTGATTCGATCCTTGCAACGATCACCGATCGACCTCCAACGGCTCGCAACGTCCTCCATCTCGTCGTGAAGACGATCGACACCTTCCGCGTCCTTTTTACGTCTCACGAGATCGCGAACTTGAGTTCTCGTACTGTCGAGCAACGATTGCTTCTCGTACATCTCTTCGATCACGCTTTTTATCTGCTTGGTCGTTTTGTCCGCTTCGTCCTTGTTGATCGGTATTGTTTCTTTGGGCAATTGACGCTGAATCTGCAAAATGAAATAACGTTACAATTATCATGAGATTGATAAGGATTCGTTTTTATGATTATTCGTTTCCGATGATTAACGAAAAAATATATAACGTTATCAAACCTTGTCCAAAAATTGCGAAAGCGTCTTCAAGTTATCGAGATGTTTGCGCAGCTCTTCCTTGATGCTGTCCAACTCGGTTTGACGGTCGGTCAATCTCACACCCAACAAACCGTAACGATTGTTGATCTCGGATAACTGCTGCTGCACCGGAGATAACTCCTCCAAATGAAAACCGTCCTGACTCGAACGACGACTGCTGAAGCCGCTGCTGCCACCTGGAGAGACCGGACTTTGTACCGCGTAAGACTTAGTGGGGGAAGGTGAGCGACCGTCTTGTGACATTCTGCGTACTACAAAAAAAAAAAGAGAAATGCCGTTCCGCAAAATGTAAAGCAAAGTGACGAGGATGTGTCGTGGTGCGCTGCAACTTTAAGCCAAATACATGTTTTTGTGCGTTCATTAAACTAGATAAGCGATTTATATTTCGATGACAATCGACTAGATGATGGATGGATGTCGTTTGATGAAGTTATTGAAAATTTCATCCCATTAATTTATTTAGTAAATTGGAAAATAGTAAATAAATAGTAAAATTAATAAATAGTACATTTTTAGTAAATTTATAAAATAGAGTTTATCGTATTAAATCTACGATTATTCATTTTTTAAAATTATATATATTTTTTATAAAAGTGACTATATTGTACCTTTTGATGGAATGTTTGGGTTTGTTTGGGTTTATACGAATAAAATGAATTTTAGAAATCTACACTACTGACTACTTGAAAAAATGTTTTAAATCAAAAAATCTTTTTCACCAGCCAGTAAAATAGATTTCGAAAATTCACTCTCTTCGTATTAACCCAAACAAACCCAAAAATTCCATCCAAATGTCCAATCTAGTCACTTTGACAAAAAAAGAAATATATTTTTTTCTTAAAAAATAAATAATCGTAGATTTAAAACGATAAAACCTATTTTTGTTATTTACAACTAAAATCTCAAAAAAGAATGAACCGCGTATTTGTGGAATGACTAGGCAAAATAAAAAACGATTTGCAAAGGCAATTATTGAATTGCACGTTGAAAGGTAAAACGTTGCACGTGGATCGATAAAAAAGATACAAGTGCTGTTTCTTATGAATGAAAATACGTACGAGGACTCGTGACAGTCGTGCGTTTCGTGGGGCTTGTACTGCCGCGACGTCGAGGTGGGCTCTCGCCGCGTTCCTTCAGTAATCCATCATAAACGATACCGAGATCGTTGACTTTGTCGACGGTATTTCCGTAATCGCGATATTCCTTGTTGATCGGTTTGAGTTCTTCGGTTTGTCTCTTGAGAGTTTCAAGATCAACGGAAACGGGAAGCAAGCGAGTGACTTTGGTCTCGGTACGTGTCAACCAATCGATCACTTGATCGCGCAATTTTTCGTAAGCCGTTAATTGCTCGGCTCGCGATTTGCTCAATCGTTGTTTCTCGTCGAGAAGATTGTTCAGTTCTTTCCATTGATTCTCGAGAGCTTTTATCTTGTCTCTTACATGGGCGACGTCGGTTATGTCTTTTTTCGAAAGTAGATTTTTCCCGTTACGAACGAGATCTTCAAAGTTGGCACGTTGATCCTGACGTTTATCGATCAGCTGGGACATCTTGATCTCGTACTCGGTCACGTCGAGTTTCGTCAATTCGCGAGACTCGAGAACGTCTATCATGTGGGAATGCCAAGCGTCGAATTTCACGGTATCAGTGATAAAGTCGCCAAGGGCCTGGGCGACTTCGTCGAGGAATTCACCACGACGGAGGGACTTGTCCATCAATTTCTCGTAGCGACTCTGCACGTCCTTGAGCTTGCCTTCGATCCGTTTCGCGACCCGAGCGTTACTCGAATTCACGAGGAGATCTTGGGCGCTCGCGGTTATCGTCTCGACGCTCGGACGATGGCTGTCCAAATCGGACTGAAGCAATCGCTGATCGCGCTGCTGTTCCTCGAGGCGGTCCTTCTGGAGGCTGGCCGGTCTCTGGAGGTTTCTAGAAATGGAAAACAGTTGTGTTGATTAGAATCCTAGACTACGAAATCGTGGGCACTGATGATAGTTTGAGTTTTTTTTATTAACGAACCCAAACAAACCCAACCAAATCATCATAAATACTGATGATACTTGGACTTTTTTTTTTACTAACAAACCCAAACAAATCATCGTAAGAACTGATGATACTTGGATTATTTTATTAACAAACCCAAACAAATTATCACAAGCACTGATGATACTTGGACTCTTTTATAAACAAACCCAAACAAATCATCATAAGCACTGATGATACTTGGATTTTTTAATCAACAAACCCAAACAAATCATCGTAAGAACCGACGATACTTGAACTTTTAATTAGCAAACCCAAACGAACCCAACCAAATCATCGTAATCACTGATAAAACTGAACTTCCTTTATGATCTCTAGCTCGAGTATTTCAAATACATTTTAAAGTCTGATTAATCAATTATTCGGCATTAAAACGTTCAACTCACTTGAATTGACTCTCAGCATTGTTGAGCCAAGCAACCAAGCCGTCCAGAGCATCTTGAACGCCCTGGCTCTGAACAAGCGCGGTATCGAGTTCCTGGCACTTTTCAGCGAGAGCATTGGAGAGTTGTCGATATTTGTCTTCGACAGCCCGAACTGGTTCTACGAGTTGATTAACCTCGTTGGGTGTCAATTGTCCATCGAGAGATCTCAGAAGAGCATCGACGCTGCTGTTCGCGTTTTCTATGAGTCTTTCGTTCGCGACGAATTCGTTGTTCAATGCTTTAGCCGTGGTCAATTGATCCTCGACTTGTTTCGGCTCGGCGAGAACTGGCTCTGATATAACTCGATGTACTTTAGGCTCGACTTCCTTCAACCAAGTTTTGGCTTTTTCGAGGGATTCGTGATAATCTCTTTGTCTTCCACCAACACCCGACAAACGATCCGAAAGATTGTTAGCTCGAGTTAGCAAATCTTTGTATTGAGCCGTCACGATTGTAACTTCGCTTCTGACCGGCGAATCTTGACTGGCAATTGGCTCTTTGTGGGACAAACGTTGAGGCAAACCAGTCCGGAAGTCGTTCAACACTTGAAGATACTCTTTGCTCTCGTCGACGAATTTTTGGGCTGCCATCGTGATGAAACGCAAATCAGCTTGGTGAGCGATCACGTCGCTGATAAAATCTCGCGTCGTATCCGTGCTAGCTGTCAACTTGTTCAAATCCGAGAGAGATCGCTCCTTGTCCTCGAGGGTACGACGAGCTTTGTCCAGCCACGTGGAGAACGACGTTATTTCGTTTCTAAACCAAAACAATGTACGATTTTTTATCCAATTTTGACATTGGTCGTTTTCGATGATTACGGAAGTGGGAATTTATTGAGCTTACTTGAATTTATTGAGCTCGTCGCGAGCTCCGATCAATCGTCTCAACAAACGATCGGTACGATCGGTCGCGCGATCGAATCGCGTTTTCAACGAGCGTCCGTTTTTCTCCAGTGTTGATACCTCGTCACTCGATAGTACGTCACTTCCGGTCAGTACGACCTGGCGAACTTGGTCCAAGCAGGAAGACACTGGACGGTTGTGGGACTCCAGGTCTTCCTTTATTTGCTGGAAATTACGATCGATTGGAATCCAGGATTTTATTTGGTGAACATTACGATCGATTAGAGTTCACGATTTTATTTGGTGAAAATTACGATCGATAAGGATTCTAGATTTTATTTGCTGCAAATTACGATAAATTGGAATCCACGGTTTTATTTCCTGCAAATTACGATCGATTAGAATACACAATTTTATTTGGTGAAAATTAGGATCGATTAGAATCCACGATTTTATTTGGTGAAAATTACGATCGATTAGAATCCACAATATTATTTGCTGCAAATTACGCTCGATTATAATTAACGATTTTATTTGCTGCAAATTACGATCGATTATAATTAACGATATTATTTGCTGAAAATTACTATCGATTAGAATCCACGATTTGATTTTCCCAAAATTTATTCATCGAGTACCTTCATCGTGTTGATCTGATTTCTCAGTTCTTCAACGTCCTCCTTAACGACATCCTGACTCGAAAGTTTGTCCTCGACATCCGATATCCATTGCAACAGTTTCGAGAGGGTTTCGTCGCACAATTTGTACTTCTCCTCGACAGCTTGCTAAAATGATTTTCGTGAAAAAATTATTTTTTTTTTTAAACGTCGTTAACGATAGAAGCTTGTAAGATCGATTGATCGATGAAGACGATAAAGACAAATACCACCGTCTCACCACAGGCAGTAGAATATGCTCGATAAAAGTAGTTAAGAGATTTTTTTTTTATGGATATACAATAAAGAATTAAGCCTATGGCATATCTCATACATGCAAGCACAAACACGCACAAACGAAACATACACGTCGCCTCATATACATTATCTGTTGGTAGTTTCAATTTATCTGCGTGAAATGCGCATTCTCATTGACAAATGCCTAATCTAATTGGTGGATGGATTCAACATGATAACGGAGATTTTCTAACCTCCCAATTTTCATCGAGACAACGTTTCAAGCAAATAAATTAAAACGCACAATAGTGATAGGGTAAACGATATAATCGATGATGTATGGAAATGAGAGTTTTCAAAGAGTGATTGCTAAAAATATTATAAATGAAAAAAAAAAAAACAGACAACTGGAAAATAAAGACCTGGAAAAGAAAGTAAACAGAACATTTACAGATAAGATTAATAACGATAATTATAATAATGTAGAAGAAAAAAAAATAAATCGTTGTTTCTATTAATAATAGTTCGAGCGAAGTAACGGAAGATCGTTTAATTCGTATATTATGTTTCGATCACTGGTGTTAAGGACTGCTTGTTACTTTCCACCGGACAGACATTTAAATTTTGAAGCGTCAATTTTGATAATCCGCGAAGCACCGATTACGAAAAAAAAAACAAAAAAAAAAAGATAACATATCGAACATCGATGATAATCCAGGATGAAGTTCAATGACCCCATGAAATGAAACAGCGATTGAAGAGCGAAAGAAAATGGCTAATTTGGCCTTGGTATAAAAGATCCAATAGAATCGATCAATCCTGAACATCAATCCAAACATAATATCATTTACACTCTACAAAACTTGATTTTTTTTTTCCATTTCCGGTTGCTCCGGCGATCGACCAATAAATCGTTACTTTTCGTGTCGACAGCGATCGTTCGTTGCAACCGGACGTGTCAAAATAATTCTAGGATTACACTTAATTAAAAATCATTGAAAAAAAAAAGGTAACAAAAAGGCCGAATTAGCGTTGCTGATGCGACAAAACGATTTTTATCACGTTTGTTTTTTGCCCCCGGTTTATTAATGAAGATAAATTCCAAGCGAAGTTGAGATGTTATGATGCGTATGAGCGCGATAGGCCGTCGTTTTTTGTTTTGATTATTATTCGCTTTTTTTTTTTACTTTTCGTCTCCGTCTTTTCGTCATGATCGAAGCACAATTCTCCATTAGGTTAGTGTCGGATGGGAGATGGATTCGTTTTTTTTTTCTCTTAAGATCGTTCCTTTTTTTTCGTTTCTCAGTAAGTCCCACATGTTAAATGATAACAAGCACGAGGATGATGATTATCGTGTCACAACGGGCACACTGTAAAAACGAGACGAACATTTTATGAAGCATTTTTTTTTTTATCGAACTCTCACATGGGATAGTCTACCTGCATTCCAGCGATTAATTGTCAATTTCGAAAATTTAGATACGATGATCAATAGATGAATAAATAAAAAACACACACAAAATTAAGAATCAGACTACGTTATTACTGTGCGGGTTCTAAATGCAGGCGACTATACTCTTCTGGGTCGCATCACCTTGACCTTCTCATTTAAACGACAAAGTTTTGAAATTCGCGTATTCTCACGTCACACGGTACGATCGTTTCACGGTGAACCGGAAATTCGAACCTCTTCAATTTTGCCTTCTTGCTGCGGAGAAAATCCATTTTCCAATACCTAATGCGAATTTCGAATGTTTGAATTTCAAGATTTCGAATTTAAAGATTTTTGAAATTCGAATGAATTTTTTATTGACTCTTGAATTTTGTATTTTTAAGTCATTTTTCATTTTTGACGTTTTTTGTTGTACGCTAGTACAACGACAAATGATATTTAAAAATTAAACGATTTTTACTGTTTTTTTGCAACGATAAAAAAGAAAAGAATCTTTGTCTAAAAATCTGAAGATCTTTCTCGATCCAAGGAAATTCCATAATCCAATGCCTAAGGCGAATTTCGAATCTTTGAATTTAAAGATTGATTTTGAATGAATTTTTTATTGATTCTTGAATTTTGTATTTTTAAATCATTTTTCATTTTTAACGTTTTTTGTTGCACACGAGTACAACGACCAAAGGTATTAAAAAAGTGAACGATTTTTACTCTTTTCCTGTAACGATTTAAAAAAAAAAGAAATTTTGTCTAAAAATCTAGAAATTTTTCTCGATCTGAAGAAATTTTCTGGGAGAAGAAGGAAACTTCAGCAGATCGTTAGAATCGTCCGATCCACCGGTGTAAAATCGTTCCAGACGTGGGAGGAGGCGTCGAATTCGAGAGGTCCATGCACAGGGACCATGCCACCAAAAGCTGTACCAACGTAAAAACTCATATCCGTTTCAGACGAGCTCAAAGTTAATAAAAAAAAAGAAAAAGAACAAACAAGGGCCCTTTTCGCGTCTTGATCGAAAGGGTACCGATAACGAGACAAATTTTCGAAGCAACAAAGTGTAGTCGAACGAGTAGTAGAGAAGAAAAAAAAAAGAAGAAAAAAAAAACATTCGAAGAATTGCACTAGTCCGTAACCTGCTCGCAAGCTTTAATGAACGACGCAACTTTTTGTATCTGACTTTTGGGTAAAATACGTGACAATGATGTCTTTGACTTACCCTGGCTTCGGCGGCGAGTATGAAGCCGCGCTCCAGTGCCTTCGCGAAGTCAAGGTCTTTGCCTTCAGGATCTTGGACAAATTTGCCTGTCGCGTTATCAATTCGGCCCTCGTAAAGAGCCTCTAGTAAGCTCGTTATCCTACCATCAACGGGATCTTTGATAACCGTAGTTGAGGGATCTATCAAGCCGTTATCAATCGCGTCGCGAAGCGTTAAACGTTTACGATCTAAAACGGAAGTTACGTTGAAGGGATCGTTGAAGCAACGAGTAGTCGGGTTATAAAGACCGAACTGTAAAGCTTCGATGAACGAGAGTCCTTGTTTTTGTGTCATCAACAGGCCGCTTTCAACGGCTTTTTCAAGGCTGTGTAATTTCGAAGTTGAGGTATCAAGAACGTTGCCTTTTTCGCCGTCCATAATGCCTTTTCTGAAAGCTTCCGGTAGCTTGACCAAACGTTTTTTCTGTCGATCCTTTATCAGCGCAGAATCTGGATCGATGACTCCTCTAGAGAAGCTCTCCTTGATCGTGAGTGTTTCATTGCTATCCGGATCCGTGTATTTCGCATTTTCTAGGTTTAAGCTACCGTTCTCCAGTGCTTTCTCAAAGCTCGTTGGTTCGATTATATAAACGCAAGTATCTTCGAATTTGACGAATCTCGAGTTGGTAGCGTCACGAGGTTCGATCGTACCTCTAATCGAAGGATCAACGATCTCATCCTCGAGAGCTTTCGCCAGGGTTACGAAACGAGCGTTTCTAGGATCTTTGACGACGGAAGTTTGCGGATCTATCAGCTCGTATCTGATTGCCTCTTCAATGCTACAGTCCCGAACACCCTTAGTTTTCGAATCTTTATCAGCGGAGATTTTGCGCTCGGATTTCGAAGCTAATGGCTTTTCTATGGTGACGAGTAAGCCCCTTTCGAGAGCGACGTCGATGTTGTACGACCGTTTGGTTTTCGGATCGAGAACGCGACCTTTGGGTACATCCACGGTCCCATCTTTGATTCCCTCTTCGAGTGACTTTATTTGTCCAGTCGTCGCGTCTTTAAGCGCCGTTGAATCATGATCCAAAAGACCCGAAGTCAAGGCCTGCGCGAGATCGTAAAACTCGTTGATTCGAGGATCAACGAATTTTCCACTGTCACCACGATAAAGACCAGACTTGACGGCTTCTTCGATGGAAAGAGGTTTTTTCGATGGTACGATGAAGCCCTTTTTCCTAGCTTCGGAAAGATCAATTGGACGATCGAGTTCAGCTATCGTGAGATTTCCACGAACGTCGTCGATTACTCCTTCAGCTATGGCTTCAGCCAATCCAAGGTATCTGTTAGTTTTAGGGTTTTTCACAATGGACAATCGTGGATTTACCAGTTCTTCTTTGCAAGCATCGGCGAGGGTCAGTTTGCGATTGGTCGCAGGATGAGTCAGTTTGCCGGAAGATGGATCGTACATGCCCATTTCAACGGCTTCGTAAAGAACGAAATTGGCACTCTCGATGTCAACGATCAGACCCAATTGGAGAGCCAGTGAGAGAGGGATTGGACAATTGGCTATTGGCTCTTTGAACATTCCGGATCTTCGATCGATAACTCCGGCTCGACAAGTTTCAGCCAAAGAGAGCAAACTCTCGCTTCTCTTGTCCCAGTAGCAAGCCAGTTTGGGACTGATGATGCACTTCCTCATTGCCTCGTGCAAAGTCACCGCTCTGCCGTTACTGGGATCCGTTATTTTGCCGGTTTTGTCATCGTAGAGTCCTTGATGAATGGCTCTCTGTAGAGAAACTGCCGCTTTGTTATCGATTATCAGGCCAATCTCGTAAGCCTCGTGCAAAGATATTTCAACGTCGTTTCTCGTGAAATCTTTCATTTTTCCGGTTGTCCCGTCGACGTTTCCGGTTCTCATAGCTTCGGCGAGATTGATTCTTCGAGAGAATCCTGTCAGTTTGTCCTTGACGTAAACGGACTCGGCGTCGATGACGTTCTTTTCCACAGCTCGGGCCAGCGTCATGTAAGCGCCGGTTTTCGAATCCAAAAACAATCCGGTTTTCGGATCGAGTATGCCTTTGAGTATAGCTTCGCTGAAAGTCATGGGTCTTCGAGTTTCAAGAATAATTCCTTTTTCGAGAGCTTCTTGAAAATCGACCGGATGTCCCTCGCTGTTGATTTTTCCACTTTTCGGATCGATTATTTTTTCCCGTATCGCTCGATCGAACGTTATCAATTCTCCGTTCGTTTGTCTGACGATGGCTGATGTTGGGTCTATCACGCCTTCCCTGATGGCGCGATCGGTTGGAATTTTTTCCCGGGTTTCCAAGCTGGTGAACTGCCCAGTCGTAGGATCGTAGAAACCTTTGAAAACGGCTTCAGGAAGCGATATCTTTCGCTTGGCTGGAACAACGAGTCCACGCTCGAGAGCGTCGTTCAATGACATCGGCGTGCCGGTTGATGGATCGATAGCTGTGCCGTTTTTAGTATCTATCAGACCGTGCTTGACGGCGTCACCAAGAGTGATGACATCGCCGGTGCGAGGATCCTTTATCGATGGACCATCCAGGCTGATGTGTCCTTTAGCGATGGCACCTTCGAGACTCAAGCGTTCACCGTCAATTATGAAATCGCCGGTGGTCGGATTGTAGCTTTGATGAGCCAGAGCTTCCTGAAGGCTCCAAGGTTTTGCGGTGCTCAAAACGTAGCCTTTCTCAAAAGCGACGTCTAGCGTCATAGCGTGAGGATAGAGCAAAACTCCTCTGTTGAAATCGACCAAACGCGTTTCCTGAGCTTCACGCACGCTCACAACTCGGTCACGTCTCTCGTCTTTGATCCTGGTTTTTGACGCGTCGATAAAACCGGTGCTCAAAGCTTGAACTACTGTTATCTCATTTCCGGTCATCGGATTCAGTACCAAACCGGTTTTCGGTGAGTAATACTCTTGAACGATGGCGTCGATCAATGTAGGACTGAAAGAAGTCGTGACGATCAAACGTTTCGTCAAAGCGACATCAAGTGGAAGATACTCTCCCGCTTTGACGTCTCGCAAACGACCGATCTTTGGATTCACTAGATTCGACGTTAAAGCATCCTCCAGGGAAACGAAAGTTCCAGCTTTCGTGTCTTTGCATTCAGTTATAAAGGCGTCAACGATACCTCGTTTTACTGCCTCCTCGATGTCTATGTACTGCTTGGTTAGCGGATCTTGAATTTTTCCAGTTTCACCGTCGTAGAAATTCTTGTTTATCATTGCTTCGAGAGCTATCGGTTTTCGAAGACCAGGCACTACGAGACCTTGCTGAAAAGCGACTTTTATGTCGATCTCCGTTCTAGTCTCGATGTTTATAATGACTCCGCGTTGAAGATCGACAACTCCAGCTTCGACGGCTTCGTAAAGCGGCATGAATTCGTCGTTCGTTGGATTTCTTATGCTGACAGTGTCGGGATCAATGAGACCAGCTTCGACCGCTTCAACCAACGTTAAGGTTTGTCCGGATCTTGGATCTTGAACGATACCACTAGGATCGCACAAACCAGCTTGAACGGCTTCTTCGAGACTCAAACCCAAATTTTCATCGTCTACCGCTGGTTGCCTGTGGACTATGAAACCCAATTGGATCGCTTCGAAAAATGGAATTTTCTTGCCGGTTTTAGGATCGACCATGTAACCGGAATTTCGATCCAGCAAGGGACGATTTATCGCTTCTCTCAAAACGACGTATTCGCCATTTTTGTTGGACAAGTCTTTCACCCAAGTGTTTTCCGGATCGAGAATTTCGAGTTTTAGAACGAAATCGTGGAATGACACCGTCGTACCGGTTTCGGGATCGACGAACTTTTCGCTCTCCGAGTCGTAAGCCCCGACGTTTGCAAGATTATCAGGGGTCAGATCACGAGTTATCACGACTCTGGAACGCCTTCTTTCTTCGATGAGACATATCGTTCTTCTGTCGATTATCACGATCGTATCGGTCGGATAGACTTCTTGCTTTTGGAGCGACACGTCGACGGTATCGGGTAATTCTCTCTGACCAACGATTATTCGGCAATCTTTTGGATCTATCAGCTCCCTCTCGATCGCCTCGCCCAGGCTGGTTTGAATGTTTTGCGAAAGGCTGTCTTCTTGATCTTTCGATTCTTGATCTTTCAGTTCAGCGTTTATTGATTCTCCTGGAAGTTTTGGAGTTTCGGAAATTTCTTGATGTTGCGTGGAAATAGGGGATTTTTGAGGAGTCTTTTCGATCATTTCTTGATCCGTTATTTTACTTCCCGTCGTTTCAAAGGCTTTTTCTACTTCAGCTATGCGAACGTCCATTTTGCTTTCTAGAATTGGGGAATCTGATAAAGCCTTTTGCATCTCCAAGACTTTAGCTTCTTTTTCATGGCTCGGAATTCCGTTTGAGGCTTTTCGTTCCTCGTCGACTTTGTCGTCCATTTTTCTTTCGAGATTCGTCGATTCGGGTGAGATTTTGCGATCGTCGTCCTTTTTCCTTTCAAGATTCGATTCAGGTGATAGTTTCCGGTCTCCTTCGGATATTCGTGTATCAGGAATCTTCAACTTTGGTGGAATGTGTTCTCCGTCGGTTTCGCTCGGAGTCTCCTTTGATGATCCGCTCGTCGTTTCTTTCTGTCGTGACTCGCGTGGTGAACTTTCTTCCCCGGAAGAAACGACAGTTTTGGACTCTTCGGTTTTACGACTTTTGATCGCATCGACAACGCATTTACCGGCTAAAACGGGAGCGGCGACAACCGCCAAAAGTCCTAATTTCGCAGCTTCCGAAACCGACATTTTTTCACCCCGTTCGTTCATCATTTTGCCTGTTTTCGGATCCAAGAGATCACTGGCTACGGCTTCTCTGGTTGTTACGAATTCAGACTTTTTAACGTCGTATATTACAGAATCAGAAGCTACGATACCAAGATCCATTGCTTCTGTAAGATCGTGCATTTCGTTCGTCCGTGGATTTCTAAATTTCTCCGTTTTCTCGTCGTACAGATTATCCATGGCGTCGAGGATCGTCATCGATTGATCGGTCACCAACGAATCCGTGTTTGGCTCTGAAGTATCCAATAGGCCGGCAGCGATGGCTTGGCTGATCGGGATGGTAGCACCGCTCGAAGGATCCATGTAAGTTCCTTTATTCACGTCCAACAAATTTTTTTCAATTGCTTCTCTAAAAGTGGTTTTCCTGTCTCTCGTCGTGAATTCTTCTTTCGTAACGGATTCGTCCTTAACGATACCGCGTTTTTGGGCCTCAGCGATTTCCATGATTTCTCCAGTTTTCGCGTTTTGTATCTGGCTGGAATTGATAAGTAAATATCCAGGCAAGATGGCGACGGTTTTCGTGGTGACGGTATGATAAGTCGTGACGGTTTCGGTGACAGCTGCGATCCTGGCATTTTTTCTGGCGTTGCTCTCGACAACGAGAAGACCGTTTTCTAGAGCTTCCTCGATCGGAACGATTTTTCCACTCGGATGGGTGAACGTTGAAGTTTCCGAATTTATCAAGCCTTCCTCAATGGCTTTTTTCAACTCGACGCTGTCGGGGGTTGAAGGACACGGCAGGGACATTATGAAACCGGTTTCTATGGCTTCTTCGAGACTCATCGTTTGTCCGGTAATGGGATGGGTGACTTCTCGTTTCTCCGGATGAACGAGGCCTCTTTTAAGAGCGAGAGCGAACGTCATACCCAGAGGAACCAGAGAATTATCACCAACCGATTTTTCCTCGAATCCATTTTTCTCAACAGCTTCCACCAAACCCACTTCCGTGCCGTTCAAATCCATCGTTGATCTATCACCGTCAATCACTTCCTTTTCGATCGCTCCAGCGATCGTCAAATTTTCATTGTCTCGTGACAATCTCGACTTCGTGTCGACGATTTCGCAAACGATCGCTTCGTTCAGGCTCAAAAGTTGTCCAGTCTCCGGATGGACGATTTTGTTCTCTCGAGGATCCAGCAAGCCTTGCTTGTAGAGTCCAGGCACGGATAAACTCGAAGCCAACGGTACGAGTATGTTCGCACTCTCGTCTACGATTCCTCGATCTATAGCTTCTCTGATAGAAACGATTTCGCCACTTTGGGGATCTTTGACTCTGCCGTTTTCAGGATCGACGTTTTTGGCTCTCATAACATCAGCAACGTCGCGCGTTTCGTCAACTTCCGGAGCTACTCGGGCTAAAGCTTCGGCTGTTTCCTCATCGATTAAACCGGTCTCCGCTGCTTCTCGAGGATCGACAATTTTCTTCCTCATTTTTTGCAACACTATCGGTCGAGCTTCGCGTTCCGGGCTCTGAGAAACGGAACGAGCTTTTCCTATGGTGACTCTGTACTTTGGCTCGGTTGTAACACGATTTCTCGTTTTTTGGCCGGATGACGCAGTCGTGTCTTCATTGGTGATTTTGACGGTTTTAGTAAGCCCCTTAGACGTCAGATTTTTCGTTTCCTCAAGTTCTCGGGTTTCCGATGGGCCGTGGATTTTAATCGTAACTCCGGAATCATCGGTGATGATTTTCGTAACGATTCTCGTATCTTGCCGATTTTCGGAAGTGACGATTTCCTCCGTGGAATGTTCGAGGCTCGTTGGCTTATCGGACGATGAGCCAATGTTGGATATTTCGGGTTGAACGAGTCCACGTTCGATGGCAACTTCGCGAGGTATCGTTTCGCCAGTTTTTGGATCTTTGACCATAGCTCTCTTGACAGCTTCAACCGCGGCCGCAGCAGCGACTAAGGGAGTACCCAAAACACCAACGACGCCGAATTTTGCAGCGTCGACCAACGATATATTGCGACCGGTTGAGTCTTTGTAATCGCCGCTTTTGGGATCCAAAATGGCTCGATCGATAGCTTCTTTGATACCGATATCTTGTCCGGTTTTAGGATCTTTCACTACGACGGCGTCTGATTTCAAAGTTCCTTCGTTTACGGCCGTCAAAATATTCGCCGATTTTCCAGTATCGGTAAAAATAACGAGAGCCGTTGAAGGATCGTATATGATCGCAGGAGTGACTTGAACCGGATCGCAAGTGAAGGATTCTTCGGAAACTTGAATCTCCGTGGCTTTGGACGGATCGTCGACTCGCGTCACTTCCACCCTGTCAGGCTTACCGTTCACTCGCGTTATTTGCAACAATCTCGGATTCGCATTTTCCACAGGAATACTCGTGTGTTCGAGTATCACGAGATGCCTCTCGATCGCTTCTTTCATCGACAATTTTGAAGGTACGACGTAATGACCCGTAGAATCGAGAATACTTTTTTCCAAGCTTCGCAGGAGTGTGACTTTTCGCCCATTGTTGGGATCGATGACGAGAGCTGATTTGGGATTGATGATTTCGAGTTTGACGCATTCCTCGAAAGAGACGAGTCTATCGGTGCCTGGTATGATGAAGAGACCGGTAACGGGATCGAACAATTGCTGATCTATCGCTTCTCCGAGCATCCAACCATCTCTCGGTAATTCGAAAACTTCCTTCTCCATCGAAGATACCTGCCGATTTACGAACAACTTTGATTCCGTCGTATAATTCGTTTCGATCGTTTTTTCCTCGTCGGTCTTTAAAACACCAGAAATTTGAAGTTCTTTTTGAGGCGAAGTTGAAATTTTCGATACCTGGGAATCTTTCGATTTGTCCATTGTCGTAAAGATGATCGAAGTACTTTTAGTAGGCGAAGAATCTCGATCGTCAGATTCCAAAGTTGATCGATCAACGTCCATTTTCAAAGCAGTTTTTTCGGTGTTTCTGATCGAGCTGTCAACACTAGTTTCACCAGGTAGAACATTGTGAGTGATAATCGTGGTCGTAGTGCCGATAGCCCTCGGTGGAGACCTCGTTCTCTCATTCGAATCGTCGCCCACTCTCGCGTAGAGTGTAGACTCGAAAATCATCTGTTTGGAAGGTATATCGCGAGTCTTTTTGGGTGATGGTCTTTCCGCTTGCATCGAGGCGTTTTCTGGTCCCAAAAGGCCATCTCTGATAGCGGTTGAAATCTTTACGACTTTACCATCCGGATCATGGAATTCGTCGTTTCTGAGATCGATCAAGTTTCTCTCGAGGGCTTCGTGATACGAAATTTTGTAATCTCTCGTAACGGTTTCACCTTCGGCGTTTACGGTGACGTACTTTTTTATCGTTTTCGTGACGGTTTGCGTGGTAACGGTAATGTTCAATAAACTGGCCAGCAGTGCAGCACCATCGGGTGTAACGATGCCACGTTTGATCGCTTCCTCCAGAGGCACTTGTTGTCCGGTTCGAGGATTCAACAATTGGCCACTTTTCGGATCCAAGAATCCGTTAAAAACGGCTTCGATAACGCTGAGCTCGCGACCATCGTAAGTAACGCCAATACCACGATTGAGCATTTCCATAACTTCGGGTCTAGCGTGTCCAAGCTCGATAGCTTCTTTGAAACAAACGGTTCTTCCGGTTTCCGTATCAACGACGAAACTTCCACCATTTTTCGGGCTGACAAGACCTTTGAGTAGCGCTCGATTGAAGCTGACGAATTCACCGCTGATCGGATCCTTGAATCCATCAATATCGAATATCGACTTTTGGGCTACGGAAGTGACGAGTCCACGATCGACGGCTTGAGGAATGCTGATTAATTCATCGTTGATCGTGTCACGAAAATGACCATCGTGTTGTATAATACCGCGAGCTAAAGCTTCCGAAAGTGTCAACAAATCGCCGGTCCGAGTATCGGTAACGGATTTCACCCGATCGGAGTCCAAAACTCCCGTGGTAACCGCCTCGATAATACCGATTTTCGATTTTCCCGCCGGACTCGATATCCTTCCATTCGCGTCGATTATTTCCAAATCGCAACAATCTTTCAAAGTCATCGGTTTGACTATAAGTCTCCTTCTTCGAGCTTCCTTGAAGCTCAACTTTTCAATCGCTTCGTTGATGTACTTGCCGATCTTCGGGTTTATAATGCCTTCCCTTATGGCGTCGTTAACCGTGATTTTCGTGTCGTTTCTCGTATCGACGATTTCACGAACTTCCGGATCGATAATACCGCGCTCGATCGCAACGTCGAGAGAATAAGCTTGACCGGTATTACGATCGACGACATGACCCTGCCTATCGTCAATAAGACCCTGCGATATAGCATCAGCCAATGCTAATGAACCTCTGCGTATTTTGACCGTACGATCGATCCTTATCAAATAACCTCGCGTGTACGCTTCCTCGATCGTTATACTCTCGTTATTATCGGTCATGTAAAGACCCGTTTCCGGATTCAAAAAACCCTTCGTGATCGCATCTGCAACGCTATGACCAACGTTATTACTGTCGTACGTTACCTTGACTCTATCGTCGCCCCTCTCAGCATCCAAAAGTTCGCGTTGTATCGCTTCGAGCAACGATACCCGACGTCCTTCATCGTCATAACCGCATGGTCCTAACAAACGACTAGCGAGCTCCGAATCAATGAGATTCATACGTGCCGCGTCCGAAATACTGATCGTCTCGGATCTAATTTCTTGCGAAGACGAGTCGATCGTTCTCGTAACTATTCTACCTGTTCTAACGTCCAACACTCGACGACTTATCGCCTCACCGACCGTCAATACTTCACCCGTATTCGGATCAATTATACCCCTCGATTCTATTATATTATTTTCCGGTCCGTCAATACCGTCTAAACTTTTACTCGTTTTACGAGTCTCGCTAAATTGCACCGTCGCGACTTTACGAGGCGAACGACCGTTATCGATCGAACCCGAGTCCCGAGACTTTTCACCGTTCGTCGAGACGTATTCCCCAATGGATTCCTCGTGGTTCCCGTGGGGCCTCTTGAGAGCCGATGATTCTCGGGTTGAGACATTCTGACGTAAATCGCTCGATGTCTCGTGACGCTCGCTCGAATATCTAGAAATCAAGCAAATTCATTATTATCTTGAGAAAATCAACGTTTCTCGTCCCCGAATCGTCACTCGAGACGAAAAGCTCGCTCGGGAAAATATTACTTTTGAAATTTAAACGAGCGTATAAATAATTATTGTAAGAATCAATCGACTCACTGCGACTGCGTGTAATGCGTCGTCGTCGAGGTATAACGCTCCTCACTCGTCGTACTCTCGTAGATGTTAAATTCGGTCCGGAAGGTTCGCAGTGGCCTCTGCTCTTGAAGAACACGCTGAAAAAGCAGTGACAGCAGATACGTCAGAGTTAGCATTCTCCACGATCATTTTTTTTCTCCCTGCTCGTCTCGAAATTCTCAACTCCCGAAAAAATGGGTTTAGCCACGAATTTTTCACGACTTGATCAGGGCTTGATCAGGGCCTGATACGGTATCAAGGCGACGTAAAAATGAACACGAAATACACGATTACACCACGAACGACCCGGCGTTCAATCACGTCTCGACGTTTCTCCGACTGGTCGCGACTCGTTTTATTTTTCTTTTTATTCTTCGATACGTTAGAAAAGCGATAACCGACCGGAAGTCGCGGAGAGCGATAGCGTACGTCGCGTTTTCAATAAACGCATTCTAGCCGGAACGCCTGGGAAAACTGAAACGAAAGACATATCCTCCGCGGCTACACGTACATTGCGAAACAAAAAAAATTGTCTATTAATAAATTCGTCCCTCCTACTCGCCCGAGGAAGTTCCTCCTCCGAGTTGGAAGTTCGACAAACGCGAGAGTCCGTTTCGCGGAGTCAGCTGAACCGCTACCGAGATTCTTTTTTTTTTTTCGCTCGAACATTTTTGACAGCAACTTGCCCTTTTTGTGATTTTTGTATGTGAATTCAGTGCATCGATCTTTGTGCCAAGTTTAGTGCCAGGAATTCGTGAATAATTGTGTAACGAAAAATTCGAAAATATCGATCCTGTGACATCGAAAATGGCCTCGATACTTCTGCCATTTCAATTAATCATTTTCGACGTATTTATTAAATGTGAAATTTAAAAAATTCGACGTAACTGTAATTTAAAAAAAATGCTCAAATTTGTTTTTTTTTTTAATTCGTTGTACCCTAGAAAGTTATCCAGCTGTCAAACGTCAGTCGAAAAATATGTAAAGTCGAAAATGAATTTCATGAATACGCATTGTTGAGCACAAACAGCGGGAAAAAACACAATGGCTATAATTCTCGACGTTATCAGTCGATCCACAACCGCATCGACCTTGACACACTAAAAAGAGTAATTTTAAATGTCTCGTGAATAAGAATTCGCACGCTTAGGATTAAACAAAAAAAAATTAAAAGAAAACGAAGAACGTACATTAACCGCGTTTCCGAATCGTTTTTTTTTTTCGCTATTAAAAAAGTCGGTCAACCGTCAGGAGTCGACGATTAAAACAAAACACGTTGGTTCATCAAGTATTCACGCGAGCTCTTCTTATTCTCTACGATCGAATGTTCTTAGCTACGATTATTTTAGCTATATTTTATTCTTCATTTCTCACGATTTTTTATCAAGCTGATTATTTATTCCCACAATTTTGTTGTTATTAAACCTAAATAATAATCGATAATTCTTTATTAACGAAAAATAATTAATAAAATTTAATTAAGAAAAAAAAACATGTCTTTTATGGTAACAACGTGTTTTTTTATTGATTAAATTTTGTTTGGGTTTTTTTGGGTTAGCATTGAATTTAATGACAACCCAATGAAAGCTTGATTTTTTTAATCCAATTAAATTTTTTAAAACCCAATGAAAGCTTGTTTTTTAAAAACCAATTAAATTTTAAACCCCACCCTGTCGGTTAGGAACGAAATAAAAAAAAAAACGATTTCGAAAAAGCCTCGAAGTGTGACGAACGGATGTGGAAAAGGGGAGAACGAGGAGACGCGAACATTATGCTCGATCGGTTCGACCGTTGGTCGATGACATCACGAGCGCCCAAGCTAGCGAAACAACCTGCTCGTTGAACTTGATTGCTTGTTATGATTGCGCAACGAGACGAGTTTGGAGCAGTGACAGAAAAGTTTATTGCGGAACGGGCGGATACTATTCCCGACCGCGCCGAATCTCCCACTTTATTTTCAACGAGAACACGAATCTTCGAAATTTCAAATGATTATTCTACGCACGAGAAATAAGAAATGCCCATATACGTGACCACGAGCGTTTCAAAAAATTCAAATTCCGCCTCCGAGGAATGAGAATGTTTTTTTTTTTCCCGAGAATGAATACACTATTCGTCAATTAGCGAATGGTAAACGATAGTCACGAAGTGCTGGAGACCCATTCGATGAATAAAAAATTATTCGAATATTCGAAGAGGTTGACTTCCCGAAAAAGATTTTCTCTGGATTTGGATGAAGAATAATAAAAAATAATTATTTTCTATTTTCCTTCACGTGATTATTGCTTTTCGTATTTTTTAAAGTTGTCTGTTAAAAACAAATAAAATCGACGGTACGAAAATTCTAAATAATAAATAAAACATGAAAAAAAAATAACGAAACAAAAATAAAAGATCAATGATTTTTCGAGAGTGCAGAATTTTGAAAATGCACGCGAATTATAAATTATCAACACGAGATTGATAACGAAACTTAGAGATTGAGAAGCCTCGAGGGATATCAAAGAGCTCTGTAATTCCGAAATTAATCTCCCCTCGTTTATTGGAGTAAAAAAACGAGGCTAGACCGAGTCGTACAAATGGTAAGTTCGATAAAGAACGCGAAGAGCAAGGAGTCTGTTTCCCAGCTGCCAATGCGTCTGAGATAACGAAATATCTCTCAAGTTCTTTGAACCGTCATGTCGAAGCCACGTGCTTTTTTTTGTTGGTTCATTCGTCGTTTTTTTTTTTTTGGTCGAATTTTCACGGAACCGTTTTGAATAAATTTTCACGAGACTTGGCACTTGGGATTTTGGGGCCGCGGCGGAAAACGAAAATAACTCCGAGCTCGCCACAGCCGAAAATGTGAATTCGTTAAAAGCCAAATCTTCGGAAAACAGCTGCTGATGATGTACGAGATTTTAATTAGGTGTCAATCAACGTGGAGTACCTTTCGTACGATCCTTCTCTGGACAGGCATCTTGACGTTCACCACTTCAGCAAAGGCACATTATAAATGCTGCGAAAATGCACTAATCTCCGTATCTTTTTTTTCTCGTTTCTTCTCGGTTTTCTCTTATCCACTGTATAGGGTTATAAACACGACGGTTTATGAGTATCACGAAATTCGCGTTGCGCAGTTACAATCTTCGATGATAAAAAGCGACAAGGTGAAAGAGGCTGATAAACGATTAAGGGGAATAAAAAAGTTTTCGATTCGATCGTAAATTCAATGCGATTGGAAAGTCCGAAATTGTTATTGACGTTTCGTGAATTTCCTTTCGTTGCGGATAGATAAAGAGAAGAAAAAAATCTTATCACGGAACGAACAAAAACAATCTCTCAGTTTCTTTTTCGCGTGAAAATAATTTTGAAAAAACCCAAATCTGAAATTTCGTCGTCACTGAGAAAATTGATAAAATTTTTAACGATGATTTTCGAGACTATTTTTTAGCCGGGTAGATCGATCGAAAATTGAACTTTTTTTTTAATCGATCTTGATGACACTTCTTTTTGTCTACTCGAATTAATGAGAGATGAAGACACGTGCTCTTACGAGAAAAAAATCGATAGGCGAGTTTGGTCGCAGCAATCGTAACGTCCGCGCGGCTCTGACTCGCCGACGCGACTGAGCTCAAGACGGAGACTGACCGCGCACGATTCTTCGAGCACTCGATATTAACTCGCTCTCTCTCTCTGTCACATTTTCATCGTTTTTCACTTCCGTTTACTCCCGTGATTGAAAACTCACTGTCAAACGCGTCCACGTGGTGAACGGACGTCCATCGAAAACTGCGATCGAAAAGGGCAAGAGAGAAGCTCGGAATAGCTTTATCGTTGAAGACTCGACCGATACCGATATGGAATATTGATAAGCCTTCCAGGCAAACCGCTCTAGCGGTTCGACATTCTTCAAACTATGACCCTGACGAGAAGCTTGTTTTTCTTTCCCCAACACTCTAACTAGTTCCAGGCTTGATAAGGTCCTAAAAGACAATTGAAACAAAATAACAAATTCACAAAACCTAGCTAATAAAAATTACAAAAAAAAATTGATAATAAATTTCGCAATTAAAAATGAAGGAATTTAAAAATAAAATAATATAATTTTACAACGAAAATAATTATTGAAATTCCTTAAAGAATTATTTACAGCTCTAAGATAAACTCGTATTTTTTTACAATTTTTTAGAACTTGTTTAAAATTTTTTAAGAATTTTTCAGCTTTTTAAAAAGTTTTTTAGGATTTTTTTTATAAAATTCGTTAAAGAGTTAAAGTATTTTTTAGATCTTTTAGCGAGCTCTCGGAATGAAAATTACCGGGATTATTATTATTTCACGTTGTCTAATAAATGGCTAATAAAAATTACAATAAAAATTACAATAAAAATTTGATAATAAAATTCGCAATTAAAAATGAAGGAATTCAAAAATAAAATAATATAATTTTACAACGAAAATAATTATTGAAATTCCTTAAAGAATTATTTACAGCTCTAAGATGAACTCGTATTTTTTGACAATTTTTTAGAACTCGTTTAGAATTTTTAAAGAATTTTTCAGCTGTTTTAAAAGTTTTTTTAGGATTATTTAAATAAAATTCGTTAAAGAATTTAAATATTTTTTAGATCTTTTAGCGAGCTCTCGGAATGAAAATTAACGGGATTATTATTATTTCACGTTGTCCGTCATAGAAATTGATGAGACGATAGAGTGCGTTGTTATTCGTGCGCAATACACATATTTGAGAATAATGAGAACGTTTATGGACGACAAGGACAGCTGGCAATCTCTTACACCTACGCGATGGCCAATGCCGGCTCGTCGCGCCGGTACTGCGTTATCCCTACCCCCTTCTCGTTCTTATTGATCTCCGAGTTCCCAGTATCGCGCCATCAAGAAACGACAATGCAAAAGAAAAAAATACAAAAAAAAAATAGGATTGCAATATCTCTGGACACCGATTATCGATTGTTCGGAATCTTCATCGTTGATTCCGCGACGATTAAATATCGCGGAAAATATCCAATATTGTCGCGAGTGCAAATTTTCCGTGACCGAACAATGAAACGAATGGCGGCCATGGCAGGACTTATTTTTTTGAAAAATCCAATAGAGAATTTTTTTTTTCCATTCGTTTTAGCTAAAGGCGAGTAATAATCGAGAGGCCGATCCAAATACAACTTTCAATGGCGTTTTATAGCTCCGCAGATAATTTATCGCTATATGTCAACTCGCGATGCATGACGAAAGAAATAAAAAATTAAAAGAGAGAAAACACACTGCCAGGAACTCGTTCAGAATTCTAGTTAATGTTGGTACGAGTCTCGATCAAAAATAAATATGATGTCATCGATGTGGGCTAACCGGATTGACATTGACGTTCTCGTTGTAACGTCATCGCGCTGATGGCATTCAACTAACTCCTGTTCACGATCACCCATCATTGTGGCGCCTTAAATTCTTCAAAACCGGTCAACGAAAACTACCGAAAGAATTTCAGATACGCGTAATCCTATTTTTGCTGTTTTCCTTTAACGTTATTCCACTGGCTAATTTATGAAAAAGATAGAGGATCTAGCGGGTTTTCGAATTTTTCTTCCGTTTTGTTTTTGGTCGATTTAAACTTTGCAAATTACCCAAATTTTACCATGAGCACTTATTGGCTTCTCATAACGATCAAATTTCGATCGCTCAATTAAAATGAATTATTAGCGTTATCGATTAATCTCAATTTATTTCGCATCGTCATTTGGTTTTAATCAAAAGTCTTTTTTGAGAACTGAAATGATTAATTTCCAGAAAAAGTAAAAAAAAAAAGATCGATCGATTTTCCCAACCGAAATCGACCTAAAGAAATTATCAATTAAAAATGAATAATTTTTGTACGTTCGAAAAATGTAAAATAGTCATGAAAAAAAATAAAAGAAATATTCACCACAATATTCGGTTAAAAAGATGGCTTTTAAAATAATTTACGAAAGAATTAATTTTTAATAATTCGTTTCACGTTCACGTTTTAATAGCTATCGTTTACGTTTTTTTTCCACGTGGAAGTTTCTAATTCTCATAGCATTTGCACACTTTCACTTTGAGTTCGTGTACGGACGTTTAAATTTTTCTAAATCTTGGCATTCAATTGACCCAAATGGGTAAGATCGTCGTGATATTTGCGAAACGCTCGGTTTACATTTAACTCGATAAAAGGCTTTCGAGGCTTTAACCCAAACAAACCCAAAATTGGAGGGAATTGAATGAAGACACGTAACGAATTTGCACGTTGAGGTGATCGAGGATCGCGTGATAGCTCATCGTTTCGAAACTTTCGTCTCTTTATAGACACGTGTAATTGTATCATATAATACAACGAAAAAAAAAAGTGTGAAAATAGAGTGGGCGGAGGCTCGTTACGTTCGCAAGTAAATGTTTTTTTCGTGAGTCAACTCGCTGCAAATGTATTCCTTTCTCTCTCCCCTCCGTCCCTCTCGACGCTTTTTTTTCTACAACGGCGAATTAAGTCGGTCGGATTAATTCTATTTTCGAAACGTACAAGCCCCGACGAATTCTGCATCGTGCAAAGGTTGATCGCCAACTCGAAATATCCGAGAGCGTCCGAACTGCGTGACTGGGTCATTAATTGCTTTGGCAAAACTTTTCCTCCCAATCTGAAGTTCCGACTCGTCAGTCAATCAAATCACACGTTTGATCTTCATCGACGAATTTCAAACGGAAATAGCCTCGAGTGCATTTGAATTTTCGTTAGATTTACATCGAATGTTTGCGATTTTTTGTGAAAATGCCTATTTTCACTAATTAGCAATTTTCAAGCTAATTATCAGATTCCAGCTAATTGTTAAAGTAATTAGTAATTTGCAACTATTTGCCAAAATGATCAACCATTTTTGACAGATTTTAAGGTCAATAAAGGATTAATCAACTCAGCAATTAGCAAATTGTCAATTAGCTCAATAACTAGCAAATAATTGATAATTTGCTTGCAAATTAGTCAGCAATTGCTAACTTCAATTTTATTTTGAAAAAAAAAAAAAAAAACAAAAAAAAACGTCGTTTCCTGGTGAAAAAAAAATCCTTCAGGGAAATGAAAAATCGAGAGATTATATCTAACCTGCAAAGTCGAGTCCTCGGGATGTAGCTGAACGAATTTCCTGGAGCGATCCTGGAGGATTGTGACCAGAGTCGTGTAACGTCTATTGAGGGTGTCGAGATCGTGTGCGACGTTATCGACGGTCGCGATGGAATTTCTACGGGGCCTCTTAACCGAAGCATCCAACGAGGGGCACACTTCTTCGAGTTGTTCCTTGAAAGCTCTCAGTCTCTGCCCGTAGATCTAGAGTTTTTTTCGGTTAGTCCGTTAGGGTTAGTAAATTAGACTTCTCGGCCACTACCCGTCAGGCTCCAGAAGCGATATGTCAACAGTTAACGAATATATCTGTGCTCTTTTTGACATCACTCTTCGCGTGTGCGTGCTTTGCTATTTTCCTTTTTTTTTTTCACTATTTCCCATTATTTTGAGTTTTTAATTTATTTCTAATTTTTTCACGAAATACCTTTAATTTTATTTTTTTTTTAATTTTTTCTCTACTTTTCCATATTACTTTTAATTTCTTAGGTGACAACCCAATATGGTACTTGTTACGTGCTCTAACTCTGCGTTATGCGAATTATTCCGAAGCACCCGATTAATCGAATTAATTATTTTTTCCACTCGTTTTAATCATCAATTTGTTAATACTATGGTGCTTTCTCTCATTTTTTTTTTTGTGAACTAATGAAAAGCTTGGTCATCGCTAATTTTCACTCGTTTCTTACCACACTGGGTTATCACCACCGCGTGCGAATTCGTATAATATATATTTGAAAGAAAAACCGATTGAAGGACTCTCGTCTCGTTTCGCATGATTTGGTTTCTCGGCCGCGGCAAAAGCGCCCCCAAAATTCTCCCAAGCACCATTCAACCATGCTCCTCATTTTGATCAGTGAAATAGAAGAACGTAAAGAAAATTCGCATGATTCTCGGTGTTTCTTTTTTTTCCGCACACGTTGATTAGAAAGGAGAAAAAAAACGTCCAGGATGACCGAGTGCCCGTTGCCGAAGAATAAAAAAAAAATCGATGCGTGATTCGTGAGGTATAACTTGGTGGTTTTTAGTCAGTGGGTGTACGTGTCGTGACAGAACAAAGAGTGTCGAAATCGTTAGAGACAAAGCGAAAGTTAATTAAAACACGTAGACACAAGTTTCTAAGAGATAAATGTAAAAAAAAAAAAAATAAGAATGTGAAAAGAGAATCTCGAGATCCTGGTTGAGTCTTATTTGCTCGATTTTTTTTTTTGGTTTTGCAGCCCTTAGAGAGAAGATTATACAACAGTCGACAGATGTATGTTTCTCCAGTAGCGTACGACCGGTTGTAGAAGTCGATACGTTTCGACAAAGTTCGTTTCCTGTCCGCTGAAAGGTTGTTTCTTGACGAACATTGTACATTGGATGATATATCAATATTTATGTATAGATATTTATAGATATATAGATATATAAATATACATATGTAGATGATGGGAAAAACCATGAGACGATATTTACAGTGGGTGATTGGTGTTTGGAATTGTAACAACAGAAACTAGACACAACATTCGCACAGCATTCGTACCATGGGCTTATAAGAGGCTACATTATGCTTTGGCGCTTTTGCCAGATATTTATCTGTTCCTCGTTTGGTTCCCTCTTATCTTATCTTACCTTTCCTTCGCGAATTAATCTGCCACCTGTCACGTTGACCGCTTCGATCGCTGATGCACGTCCGACTACGTTGTTCAATAAATTCTGCAACGTTGAAATTGTACATTAAATCCTGCAGGTTTTCACGTCCAATTAAAATCTACTTATTTCTCATATGTTTTCGTCGTTTTTTTCTCGTACCTTGGTAAACTCGAATTCCTGGGGTTTGTTGTGCATCGGGGCGAGATTTTCCATTTTGCTGTAGCTCTCGTCAACGAAATCAACTTCGTTCTGATAAGAGCTACGATATTGTTGAGCAAGGCTGTAAGCGGTTTCAGCGCTGCGAAGGCGATCGACCAATTGTCCGCAAATGTTGGTCCATCGAGCGTTCAGTCGATTGACTTCAGCATCGAGTCGATCCATGTCACCATGGGGTCCACGATGATTCGGTCGTGATTTTTCAACGAGACGACGAGCGTTGTGGGCGTCATCGTTCAACTGATCGATCGACAATTGTTGCTGAGCTATCGCGTTTTGCAGGATCATCAAATCTTCGAGAACGTTTTGAAGGCCCTTAACGTCAGCCGGTAGTTCGCTGAAAGAGGCTAGTTTTATTTCGAATTCTGATATAGCCGCAGTGTTCTCGTCCAATCCTGATAAAACGATCTCGACGCATTTCAATCTTTCGATGTACAATATCGAGACGTTGCAAATGTGATTCCATTTGGTCATCACGTTGTCCAATTTGTTTCTCATTGCTGGGGTTTTTAGGGTTATCCCACGGAAAGTTTGTTGCAATTCGTCGACGTCGGGTGCTAGACGACCAACGTTTTGCTCGTAATCCTTGTGTTCGAGAACGAGATGATGAAGGCTGTCGAGATCTCGTGGTAAAGGCGCAGCTATACGAGAATTCAATATTCTCTCGGCTTCGTCAAGAGCATGCTGGAGATTCGCGACTTGATCGTTGAATATACGACCGACGTTCTTCGATTCCTCCTCGGCTCTAGCGCGCTTTTCAAAATCGTCGAAAAGACGATTCACGTCAGCCATTTCCCGTCTCAATCGACGCAACTGAGGATCGACCGGGTCACCCTCCGATAACAGCTTGTCCGCGTCCTCGTTCAAAGCTTTTCTTATCGCTGTTCGTTGATCCTGACCCATCGCCAAAAACTGCGGCAAATCCCAACCCTTCACCACTTTTATCGTTGCGAATATCATGTTCTGACGGAGTCGCAGCTGCTTTCGCTGCCAAAGCGCTACGCTACGATCGTACTGGCGTCTCAAACGCTCCGCCGCGTCCAACGCGTCCTTGTCCGGTGGCTGCAGAGCGAAACACACTCCTGGCACAGGAGATTCAATTCCCTGACTGTTCTTCACTCGCCATTTCACTCGCCCGGAATTGTCGTAAACGATGCACTGCTCGTTCTTCTCTATTGACATCTGCAGATTTTATCGTTTTTTTTTTAATTACGAGTAATCAATTTACGCGTAATAATTTCTTATTTCCGAAATCGGGTCGTTCTTCTTTTTAACCTACAATAATCTGTCCTTCGTCTTATTATGCCATTTCGTTGGAGTATTGATATTTACGGTTTTTTAATTCGTTAATAAACGTCCATATTTTCTTATCTATTAATATTATGTAATTTTTCATTTTCTCTAACCAGCATATTTTATACGTTTGTTTTTCCGTAGAATGCCGTGACAGAGTGATAAATCGAAATGTGGTCTCCACAGAAAAAGGCCACTCTGTCACACTATTTTTGAAAAAACCGACGTTAAAAAAGAATTTTTATTAGCCGGAAAGGAAACGTTAATTAATCCTAATGAAAACACAGAAGCAACTTTTTTGTCAATCCCACAGAAGTCACAATGTGTAGTTCAAACCCCAAAAAAAAAAACAGAAAAACGTCGTTTTATTGTAGGTTAAAAACAAGAACGAGCCAATCGCGAATTTTCCGATTACGAAACGAAATTGCAAAAATAATTATAAAAACCTACAAAATAATGATAAAAATAGATAAAAAAAGATGAATTTTCGATTTTATTTTCGACTCACGTTGACTTGCTTGTAACTGCATATGCAAGTGACTTGAAGAGGCCTCGTGACAGGTTGCCTGCGTTGCTTCATCGGCACAACGTCTTTCGCCTGATCAACGAGACGTTGCACCTGATCACCGTAATTGTTGAGTTCCTCGCGTAGCTCTTGCATGCCCTTCAACAAACGTTCACCCTCGTCTAGGGTAAAATCGGATTGAGAATAAACCGTGTTGAGAATCTCGTCCCTCTTCGAGATCCATTGTTCGGCTTGATGGACGTCCTTGAAGAATTGCTGACTGAAAGTTGCGTGTTTGAGGTGGACCTCGAGGCAAAGAGTCAACTGTAACAACCAGGCCCATTGGCTCTGCATGGCCGACATGTAAGCCTCGATCGTTTTCGCCGCTGGATGATGCTGGAGTACCAAAGCCTCGCCACGATCTTGCACCGCTGAGAATTGAATCTCACGTTTCTCCAGGTCACTCATCAGCGACTGTTAATTAGAATTCAATCGGTTAGTAAAATCATCACGTCTTCGTTCCGATTTTTTTTTGCGACCGGAAATTGGTTAAAAGTCCTTTTTTTAACGATTGACGTTTTACCTCTATTCCGGATCCGTACGTTTGCTTGTAAGACAAATTCGTAAAATTTTAATTGGAACGAAACTGGATTTTCCACTAATCGATATTTTAGTGATTTTTTTGATATTTTATAGAAATTCTTGATAAATAAATGAAGGAAATGGTACCTCGTAGTATTGTTCGATGCTTTGAACATTGAGGCTCTTGTCGCTCCAATCACGAGTGACCTCGGTCTCTTCCTTGGCGTTGAGCCAAACGAGTTCCCCGGTCGCCGATTGTATGAAGTCGTGAAGCGTGTCGAGATCGGAGAGTCTCTTGTTCGAGACTGCCAACAATTCGGAATAAATTTTCTGCAAAGCTCCAAGATGTTGACTGTAAAGAGCCAGCTCTTCCCCGTGAAAGTTGTTCTTCGCGTGCACGCATTTGTCGACTTTTCCATGAAACTGTTCAACGTTTTTGTGCTCCCGCTGATGAAGATCGAGCTCGTTCTGAACGCTCGGCAAATCCGAGCCGTATTCCGCCTCCTGGAGTTGCTTCAATTTACTCTTGCACCAGTCGATGCAGTCGTGCAAATTCCGGAAGTGCGGATTCGTGTCGACGAGACGAGTCTCGTGAACGGTCGTTCGATGTTTCGTCACGACTCGCTCTTCGACCGGAAATGAAACCGCTGATAGGGGCTGCACCAGGCGTTTGTGCAGAAGCGAACGCAGCGCCACCCAACGCTGATGCAATTTTTGTACTCTATCGAAAAATCATTTTTTTTAAATTAACGCAAATTTTTTTAAATTAATTTGATATTTTTTAAATTAATATTTCAATCAATTCATTCAATTTTTTTCAAATTAATTTATAATGCTATTTATAGACCCTGTCGAGAATTCATTTTTTTAAATGAATGCAAATGATTTTAAATTAATTTAATATTTTTTTAATTAATATTTCAATTACTTAATTACATTTTTTTTTTCAAATTAATTTATAATGCTATTTATGGACCCTGTCGAGATTTCTTTTTTTTAAATTAATTAATATTACATATTATTATACGATTATCATGCATATTTCGATGCGAGAAAAATCCGGAGTTTGCAGAATTGAATGAAAATTGCAAATGCGATTAAAAGAGCCGAGATTGGTGTTTTGTTTGTAAAAAAAAATAATTTTACCGCTTGTGGAGTTCCGCGGATTGGCTGTATCGACCCTCGGTAAGGGTATGAACGTCGGTGAATATATTTTGTATCTGTATTTCGGTATTTCGTATATCCTGTTCCAGCAGGTCAACGGCGTGTTTGGCTTCGAGGGGATGAAGCCGGTCGAGACGACGAGCTTCATCCTCGACTCGTCTCTCGAGTTCCTCGAGACGGTTATCGGTAGATTTCATCTCCCGATGAACTTTCTCGGCAAGGCGCTGCAATCTTTCAAGGCTGCAGAAATTTGCACAAATGGAAGTCAAATTTAAGTCAAATTTAAGTCTAATTAAAATCAAATTTAAGTCTAATTTAAGTCAAATTTAAGTTAAAAAAATAATAGTTAAAAATTGACAAGTGCGAATCTCACCGTTTGATCTCATCGATAATCGCTTGTTCTCTTTCCTGGTGCAGCATTAACAATCGATTCCAATTTTTGTCTATAACGTCGATATGGAGCTCGGGTTCGATATCGACTTCTCCAACGGCCTCGAAGTACTTTTGCAAATCTCGGAAAATGTGAGTGAGCCTCTGCTTGTCGCGATAACGCGGTGGCACTTCGTCGTTCTTGAACTTGGAACTGTCAGCCGCGAGTTTCTTCATTTCGATCAAAGTGGGCGGAAAAGCTCGTTCCTGCATCAAAGCAATTTTCTCGCGTATCCAGAGGTGTATGGAACTCGCGAGCTCGCGATATTCGGCCGAACGACGTTGGGCCTCCGCGTCGTAAAGGGGATGTATCGGCGGTGGCTCCGGAAATACATCGTAGAGCGAAGAGATATACGTTATCAGAGACTTCTCGTCCGGTTCGGGGGTATCGACATCTGAAATATCAATTTTACGTTTTTTTTATCATCCAATTATAAATATTAAAAGAAAAATTATATTAAAAGATTAATTAAAACCGAATTAATAAAAATTTAATAATTCATAAAAACTTAATTTAAAAAACTAAAAAATTAATTGAAAAGGGCCAAAAATTAATATAATTTATTAATTCTATTTTCAGTATGATAATTAGAAAGTCAGAATATCGCCTTTTTTTCCAAAACGATTTTCATTTATTATGATTTATTACGATTTCGCGACAAGTGAATGTCGATTGATTGATACCCGACAACAATGGCAAATAATAGCTCTGCCAAGACAATGGGACACGATGACGCAATGGATGTCCACGGTTTGATTCGTTTCGCTGTCGTGGACCAAAAAAAAAAAAAAACATAACGTTCCTCTAGCGGAAAAGAAGAGGGAGCGAAACGAGTATGTAAAAAAGGAATTCTGTGCTCCTCGGATCCTGTAATTTCGAGGACTCCCCGACGGATTCACCGAACAATAAAGAAAGGGAGCACATAGGGAAACACACACACACACACACGGGGGGGCAAGGGCAATTATTTTCGAGGAGAGCTCTCTGAAGCGTGTGTCACGGAGTGTGAGTGCGACCGGAAGTCACTCCCGGCTACCGTGACCGAAAGGAATGTTCGCGGTGCACGAACATATATTCTTTTTTTTTTTTTACACATGTTCATGTTCCCGAAAGATGAATCGAAGTCCGGTCGTTATACACGGTGGGGAAAAAAGGAAAGATTAGGATTATTATCTTTTCTTTGCTGGAGTTCCTTTTTATTTTTTTTATTTTTTTTTTATTCCTCAAAAAGTCTGGAGAAAGACGAACATTTGGGAATCGGGATATCGTCGGGGGAAAAAGATCGGAGTAAAAAATCGAGGGATTCCTCGTCGCCCTTGCGGAACCTCGATGAACGCTTTCTCAGACCTCTGATCTCTCGGAACGAGGGAAACACGAGATTGCGGAAGAGACAACGTTCCAGAGTCGACCAATGAGTCTCTTCTGAGGATCAGAGAGAGAGAGAGAGAGAGGGAAAGCAAGGGAGAGAAAGAGAGATAGAGTAAAAGCTTGAAGTACCACTGTAAGTTTCTCCTCGCGAGAGGGCACCCAAATTAAGAAAGCAAATACGACAACGAGCACATTTCTTCCTCGATCACGACTCGAAAGTGAAAGCTTCGGAACGCTGATCTTCTTGCTCCGTTGATCAATGAAAAAAAAGCGACTTTTCAACCGTTCCAACTGGAGCTCCCTTCACTCGAAATCTTTTTTTTTTTTTTCATGCTTCAGTCGGGATTAAAATGTATCCTTGCAGTCGAGCTTTTTCAGAGGAAGTTTTTGTTTGGGTTTGATTAGGTTTTTTTGGATCTTTTTAGGTTTGATTGGATTTTTTTGCACCGTTTAGGTTTGTTTAGGTTTGATTGGATTTTTTTGCGTCTGTTTAGGTTTGATTGTTTTTTTTTTTTGCTCGTTTAGGTTTGTTTGGGTTTGATTGGGCTCGTTAGCATCTGTTTGGGTCCGCGTTTAGATTGAATTTGGTTTGTTTGGTACAATAGGAATACAATGATACAAATAATTTTGAAAATTCGATATCTCGAAAAAAATGCTACTTTTAAATCGTCGAGAAAGCTCGTAAGTCTCATACGAAGTGATTTGAGCTCACCTTCGGGATCGAGAAGCCTCGTAACGCCGTACTCGCGCTCGGCGACGTAAAATACTTGATGCAGTCGTTCGCGGGCCTGATACGACCTCGCGGTTCTCCAGTCGACGAGATCGGGACGATTTCTGTGGAGAAGAGCACTGAAAGCCAGGCCGTCCCTCCAAGAGCTCGTGAAGTCGGTCACGCGAACTCCCGGGTAACGAGCGGTCGAACGTCTCGCCCATCTCAGCAGCGCTTCCCGAGCTGTCACGTTCGGCTCCTGGCCAACGATGATATCCGATATCTGCAATTGAAACGCGAACGAAAATTAATACGAAGATCGAGGGGCTGCCACGAAACATCATGGACGAGTGTCCGGAATACAAGCTCTAGTTTCGAAGCTCAAGCTGGCACAACGAAATTCGAAAAAAAATTATAGGGCGTCGCCGAGTATTCGACTTTCGATCGAGCGGAGAAAAATTAATTTTTTCGGGAGGTCGAAAAATCACAAATCATATAAATCTCTATTTCAGACCTGATGATTTTTTGATATCGATCAATTCGTTAATTAATATTTGTTTCTTTTTTTTAAAGAATCATCAAACATCAAAAATCCAAAAAATAATAAATAATGCAATTCTTTTTTCGTAAATAAAAATATAATAATAAATAATAATAAATATTATCATTATTTATTATTGATAATTTATTATAAATAAATAAATATATGAATATCAATATTTATATAATAAAATTCATTAATTAATATTTATATAATAATGATATTAATATTTATTATAAATAAATAAATAATAATAAAATATAATAATAAATATAATGCATTTGAAATAATTTGGGTTTGTTTGGGTTAGCGTGAAGAAATTCTCGAAGATTGCGTTTGATAAGGACTCGAAGGAAATTAGGAATAAAGAATTTCACGCGACGGCATAATCGGATAAAACGACGATTAAAAAATGATAAAATAATCGACATCGTTCGAGCCTGGAATGTCGTATGCATAATCCCTATAGTATATTGACGAGGGAAGCGGTGCATCGAACTCGACACAACGGTGTTCGAACGTCGAGATATATCGAACGACTCTCCAGTCACGCGTTCTCGTTCCCCTTTCCCGTGGCCCGCTAACTCGCATTACCGCAAGGAAATCGTTCGGAGCCTCTTTCGTATTTACCCTCCCCGTGAATCTTCGCATCGCGGAGTCTGCGTTTATTTGGATACGTGTATAACGGATTATCGAACGGAAGGCTCGTAGTTCCGGAAGTTTCACCTGATAATCCAGAATTTTTTTCTGATTTCGATAAATCAATTTTGATTAAACGAAAAATCGATCGATTTAATTACCGATTGAAAATTAATGAAAAACGATTTTGGTTGAAAATCAATTTCGATCGAAAACCCAAACAAACGAATTCAATGGGTTTTTCGTTTGACAGCAGATTCCAGGTATGGATGGATGCCGAATGAAAAAGTCCTCATCAACGCTAAATGGAAATTTCATTCCATTATTCTTACAATCGGTGCACGGTGTTAATAGAAGCGTTTAACGAGGTCGATGATTCTAGGTCGCGTCGGTCGATTTTATGTTTCCCAGTGAACAGTATATTCCGACATAATTGATTATTCAGTAAATTGACGTTTCACCTTGAATTTGACATTTATTGTTTGCATCGCTCATTAAAAAATAATAAATAAAAAACCAATACGAAATAAATATTTTTTAAATAAAAGAAGAAAAAAAGAACAATTCTAAACATTGAATATACATTTTTATACTAGTACACGATTTTTAATATATAATTTAATTTATTAAATATAAATAATTAAATATTACGAATGGGAAAGAATTTTTTTTCATTAAGATTTGACGAGATTTCAAAATGGAAATTTGGCATCAAAGGGCAGAAGGAAATTAAAGAATCGTCATGCACATGCGTTATTTATTGAATTTGCAATCGCTCTAATTCTCACTCCTCGATATCATACCCCCTCGATCCACCTGTGAGAATGTTCGCGACGCGATTTTTTTTTTCTCTCAATTCAATGAACTATAAAATTGATGAACCACGCGGTTGTTGGATAGAGGGGGCTGGCAGCGGTGTTGAATGTCGATGAACTCACTCGAAATGTGTTTGGCTGGGGGGGCGTACATGAGAGCTCAATTATACTGTTCTAATCGTCGGTGGGCTTCTGATCGGCATGAAATAAGAGCCGTGGTCGTGTGGACTCTCATAGGTAAATATAAGCTTTCGTATTGCCGGGCAGAAATAGAATAGTAAGCACCTGCTCGTGAATCAACTCGGGTTTTCATTCAAATCACCTATCGACGTCACAAACTAAACTTTAAATGCAGAAAAATAAAATTTTGAAAAAAAAAGAAGATTATATGGGTCGTTTTTCTTTTTAACCTACAATAGTCTGTCCTTCGTCTCATTATGGCATTTAGTTGGAGTATTAATATTTACGGTTTTTTTAATTCGTTTCGAATAAACGTCCATATTTTCATATCTACTTAATATTATGTAATTTTTCATTTTCTCTAACCAGCATATTTTATATGCCATCCTGTCACACTATTTTTTAGAAAACCGACGTTAAAAAAGAATTTTTATTAGCCGGAAAGGAAACTTTAATTAGTCCTAATGAAAACACAGAAGCAACTTTTTTTTTTAATCCCACAGAAAAAAACGTCGTTTTATTGTTGGTTAAAAAGAAGAACGACCCATATACCTCATTATTGGGTCTCCTTAATTATCTCTTCATCAAAGACTCAATTTCGTCATCCAAAATAATGCAATCAATCGTCTCGTTATTGATAAATGAAATCATCGTAATTTAAAATAATCATAGTAATCCCAATATCGTTCTGATCTTCGTAATGACTCGCGTTGATTCACCAGATTCGAACGGGCGAAGCAATAGTCTGGGGTAATCACGCGCGCGCGCAGAATCAAGAGAATGGGAGTTTCCGAGAAACACCATTAATTTATTTCATCTCAACGCAACGAGAACTCGATTATTCCTGATTCAGAGGCTATTTGCCCGATTTAATTATATAGACTTTGCAATCTTTCCTATCTTATCTCTGGATGGTAAAGAGCTCATCTCTCCGTGACGTCTCTCAAAAATCAACAATTTTATTGTCCCTATATAGGAACAACATTTCCATAAAAAGATCGTGTAAAAAACTTCTAAAAACACGATTTTTTTTCCTGTGAAATATATATTTTTTTTTATTCTGAAATAGTTTTGAGGGTTTATCCAATTGAAGATTTTCAGCTGATTACGATTTCGAGCTTTCCTCGAAAGCACTGCACACAGCAATAAAAAATCGTGTTTTAGAAATTTTCGTGAAGTTTTGTAAACATGTCGGTAACCTCGTTGACTTTCATTTTTGAAATAAGGGACGAGTGATCCAAAAACGGTGGTTCGACGTGTCTCGAATAGACGAAGCACTCGGCCGAATTCCCGAAGAGAAGGCAGGTTGTTTTTTGCATTTCGCAACAGGTGTTGTTTTTTTTTTGTGCCTTCCGGCAAACGTCGCAGGCTTATGATGGTTCATACGTTTCCTTATGGGGTCGGGGACGACCGCGCGAGAGTCTCCGACATCGCCATAACGGCCGATGTACCGGACTGACGTCACTTTCGCCGGTACGTGATCCGACCGAACTAATCGGTGAAAGAGCTCGAATTGGCTGTACCAAAGGCCTTTCAAGTTCCCCTTTATATCGCCAAAGAAACGACATAAAAAAAAAAAAAAAGAAACAATTTTCAATCGATTTCCCTCAGCGTCAGATGAATCATTACCCGATAATTATCAAAGCTTCCTGGACGAGATTGCAAAGTGTAAAAAAAAAGAAAACATATAAATCAAATGAAAAGAAAATAGAACTCATAAAAGGTGAGCTTGGGATGCTCTTGAAGCGAGAGAAACCGTAAGTCTGCTGATGGGTTGAACGAAGAGTCGCCGGAAGTTCCCGAGGCTACACCAGTTACACTTTACACGTGCACGTACCAATGAGATATTATTTCCTGGTGCCAGACTTCACCTGTCGCCGCCTGAGTTTTTTTCGGGTCGTTAAATTTCATTCTATGATACGGGATCGTAAATTTCAAGCTGGCTGGTTACAGCCTGAGTCAGAATTCAATGGCACCTTCGTGCTAGATTATGAAGGCTTTCAGGAACCATATAATTCGGTAAAGAACTTTATTGAATAAAAAAAATCAGTAAAGATCTTCACTAAACCAAAATTCAGTAAAAAATTTTACGGAAAAACAATTCAGTTAAGAACTTGACTGAAAAAATCAGTAAAGAATTTTTACTAAAAAATCAGTAAGGTACTTCACTGAAAAAATCAGTAAAGAATTTTACTGAAAAATCAGTACAGACTTTTTACTGGAAAATGAGTAAGGACTTTTTACTGAAAAATCAGTAAAGAATTTTTACTGAAAAATCAGTAAGGAATTTTTACTGAAAAATCAGTAAGGAATTTTTACTGAAAAATCAGTAAAGAATTTTTACTGAAAAATCAGCAAAGATTTTTTACTGAAAAAATCAGTAAAAATATTTTACTGAAAAATCAGTAAAGAATTTTTACTGAAAAATCAGTAAAGAATTTTTACTGAAAAATCAGTAAAGAATTTTTACTGAAAAATCAGTAAAGATTTTTACTGAAAAATCAGTAACGAATTTTTACTGAAAAATCAGTAAAGAATTTTTACTGAAAAATCAGTAAAGAATTTTTACTGAAAAATCAGTAAAAATATTTTACTGAAAAATCAGTAA